>APFE030180085.1:0-27791 GCA_000404065.3 Pinus taeda
ACCCAATAGCTAGCCTAAAATCATCATCAACAAAGCTAAATCATCAAGAGAGAGCCCTCTCTGATTGCAGGTGGGCTAGAACCTGCAATCCAAAGATTGGTTTGTGGTTACCTCGGTCGTATCCCTTTAGGAGCTTAGGGACAACCTGAGTGATAACAACAACCAACCAGTCGACCACTGAGGATTCTGCAAGTCACATGGAAATGATCTATTTCTCCGCACTGTTCGATAACTGCTAGCAGGTCTGGGAATAGACTATGGTCTATTTTGGGTTTTATATTGTTCTATATGCAGTTTTTAATTCAACCACCATGGCCTCTATCCCTACGTGTCCTTGTGTGACAAGACCGAGACCCATGAACCCTAAACTTCAGCCAGTACATGCCAATCTTGGGAATAAGGAGTTAGAGTGCATCTATTGCCTTATAAAGTAAAAATTAAATCAAGGAAGAGATCATGAGTGGTTTTAGAAGTTTGTATGAAAATTCTGGAGGTAATAGGCTGGCCTTTTTTTTTTTTTTTTTTTTTTTTTTTTTTTTTTTTTTTTTTTTTTTTTTTTTTTTTTTTTTTTTTTTTTTTTTTTTTTTCAGTGTAATGGGAGCATAGAGAGTCGGAATTGGGAACTGTGACAAGCATTGGAAAGCTATTTCAGAGAGATTTATTTCATAGAGACCAGAAGTGCCTGTATGCAATTCATTCTGGTTCATTTGTTGTGTAATCAACCTTCTCGGATTCAATCCTAATAAAGTGGTTGCCCATCTTGAAAGTGGACCCGAAGACGTAGTCCATCAGGTATGCTCTCTGTAATCAATATCATTGTCTGGTATCTCTATTTTATTATGAAAATTCAAGCTTAATTATGTTTCTTAAGTTATTATTTCATTCTTAAATCAACTTCTTTCCTTCAGTCTTCCACATTCAACACTTAAGGTTAACAATTAAATTCAATGATGGAAATTAATCAATTCTACTTCAATTTTAGTTTATGATCGATTTCAGATCATATAATTCGGTATCAGAGCAAGTTGTGTTCGTAGATTTTTTCTAATGAATGTTAACTAGGTCAAAGTCACAACGTGGAGAAGGAACACTTGAGGAGTTTGATCTAGAGATTGGAAAGTGAAGAGTCGCTCATAAATCGACCATGGCAAGATCTGATGCAGGTGCAACTCTTGAAGCAAAGATGAGCGAGGAAAAATTTTAGAAATAATTTTTGAGCAAGCAACAGATGTTGGGAGAAATATACAAAGATAAGAAGGCGAGAGATGCAACTTCTTCTTCAAATACATCGAATAAGGACAAGGGTAAATGCAAGGTTGATAAACTTCCTTCTCCTCCATCATCTCCATCGTCTTCTTCTTCTTCTTCTAGTTCAGAATCTGAAATAGAAAAGAAACCTAAGAAAACATCTCTTTTAAAACTTGATGTAAAACTTGAGTTAGCTATTTATGTTGGCGAAATGAATCCTGAAAAGTTAGATAAATGGATTAAGCAGATAGAAGTGTATTGGCGTATTCAACACATTTATGATGATAAAACAAAAATCTAGTTAGCTAGACTTAGAATGGGGGGAACAACTTTAATTTGGTGGGAAAGTAAAACTCAAATAGATGTAAAGCGGAAAGGTAAAGTCATCTCTTCATGGTCTAAGTTTTTAAAAGCTCTTAGGAAACAATTCTATCCTTTGGGACACATGCAACAAGTTGTATTTGATTGGCAGCATTTGAGGCAACGTAAGGGGCATAATGTTCAAGATTTTACTCAGGAATTCAAGAAGAAATATTTGGCTCTTAGTATTCCATTTGATACATGTGAAACTTTATTAAAGTACATTGGGAGTTTACATTCATATTTACAACATACATTATTGATGTTTAATCCTGATGACTTTGATGAAGTGCGTGTTCAAGCCATACATATTGAATTAGGTGGCAGAGCATTCAAGTTTTCATAGAAACCATCTAGACAGTTGGAAATCAAGGATTCCAAATGCAACAAGAGGAAGGGAAATCTGAAGGGAAAGAGATCAGTGACAACTCAAAAGGAAAGTGAGAGACCTACTTGTACTCATTGCCAAAGGATCGGACATGATGAGTCCAAATGTTGGAAACTTCACCCAGAACTTGGGCCAAAGAAGTTTAAGAAGAAGAAGGGTGAAAAGAAGGCTAATGCAACATTCCAATAAGATTTGGGCTCTGACTCAGGGGATGAAGGTAAAATAACCACAATGGTTTCGACAGGTAAAACTTCTGACACTGGTTCAAGTTGTAGTACTTCTGCATCTTCTTCAAAATAAATCATCTAAATGAGGTTAAAAGGGTTGAATCATTTCATGTAAGGATAAATTCTAAGCATAAGAAAACAAATACATTGTTTGACAGTGGAGCACATGAAAATTTAATATCTGAAGATTTAGCTAAGAAATTGGGTTTGGAGACACAGAATCATCCAAGACCATACCCACTAGGTTGGCTAAATAAAGAGACTCAGATTAATGTCACAAAGCAATGTCGGTTAAAATTTTCCATAAAAAATAATTACATTGATGAAGTGGATTTAGATGTGATCCCAACAAACATATGTGGAGTAGTGTTAGGAAGTCGTTATCTCTATGATCTTGATGCCATGTTTCATAGGAAAGAGCATAAATATCACCTTAAGAAAGATGGGATTTGTTACACTGAAATTTGTCACCATGACTATCTGCAGTTAATATGGCTCCATCAATAGTCATATTATCCTCCTTGTCAAGCCTAATATCTCTGCTCTTCATGTCAAACTTCAAAAAAGAGAGAAAGTCACTAAAAAACATGTTTATCTCTGGGTACGCAGGTTCTCTCTACCTTGCCTGCGTGTACGCACTCCAAACACATTGTACCTGCGTACTTGTACGCTCTGTAAGCCAAAGGATGGGTGCGTAGCCCTGTAAAGGTCAAAAGGCGCGAGTTTCATCTTTAAAAAGTTACTTGTGGTCACTTCTAGAACCTTCTAGAAGAGTGTTTGACGTGTATTGAGCGCCTCCAGATGGTTCATGCATCCCTATGATAGAGAAACTTATCCCATCAAGAGAGGAGCTACCCCATCCAAAAGAGGGAGTATCCCATTGATGTTGGAACTGAATAACTTCCTCTAGAACACTATAAATACAGGCATTGGGCCGGAGGAGGGGAGGTTGAAAGCTGAACATTCCAAAGGGTAAATGCTGCTGGAATTAGGACTTCCATTGTTGACTTGTGAGGAGAGATCACTATCCTTTCTTGTTGCCATATTGGGAGTGGGTGAGCTTCTCAAAGTAGAGGAAAACTCTTGCTGGACCCTGGGAAGAACTTGCACAACACCAAGGCTCAGGTTATAATGGTTCCTTTTTTGTTTCCTTATACAAATAAGTCCATTCTTCTCAATGATTTGTTGTTAATGAATTATTTCATATACTCCTTGGTCTATATGATGAATATGCTTTGTTTTATGAAATATTCAGGTGTTATGTAATCGTTTGATTGTTAGTGTATGCAGGTCTTAAAGTGAAGGAGGAGCTCATCTGGATCAGCAAGGTTGGACTGCTACAACAAGCGTTGGACCTAAGGTAAGATCGGAAAACACTTGGTCTCTCATAGAATAATGTATGTTTAGAGAAGGATTTCTCTTGTTTGTCTTGTTTGTCACTAGAGAGTCTTAGACTCCTAGGGAGGTTAGGTTTGTCCGCAAAAATAACTCTTTCCGCATGACAGGATTGAATTTATTGTTAGGGCACATAAACTCAAATCACACTTGGATTTAGTTTCAGTTAATCAGATGAAGCGATTAATAAGTTCAAGTAAGAAATATGTACTCATGGTTGTAAAAGAACAACATAAGGATCAACATGATGCTTTTTCAGGTTGTAAGTCTCAGTTTAAAGAAAGGTTGGTTAAAGTGGTAGAATATTTTCCAAGTCTATTTAAAGAACCAAAACATCTTCCTCCTAAGTGAGAAATACAACATGAGATACAATTGATGTCTGATGCCCCTCTTCCTAATATTAGAATGTATCGCATGTAAGTTATAGAGAACGAAGAAATAAAGAAACAGATCCAGGGATTGATTAAAAAAGGTTTTATTCGACCCAGTTCATCTCCATGTGGCTCACCCATAATTTTGGTTCCTAAGAAAGACGAGACATGGAGAATGTGTGTCGACTTTAGGGCCTTAAACAAGATTACAATAAAAAATAGGTATCCTCTTCCTAGGATAGATGATTTACTTGATCAACTGAAAAATGATGTTTATTACACTAAGTTAGATTTAAGACATGGGTATCATCAAATTCGCATAGCAGAAAATGACATCTGGAAAACTGCATTCAAAACTAGGCAGGGACTATTTTAATGGTTAGTAATGCCTTTTGGTTTGTGTAATGCACCGACAACTTTCATGTGGGTTATGAATGATGTATTCCACCCATACATTGATAAATTTGTCATAATCTGCTTAGATGATATTCTGATTTTTAGTTCCAATATGGAAGAGCATGTTAGGCACATAAAGTAGGTTTTCGAAGTGTTTCACAGGGAAAAATTGTACCTTAAACTTTCCAAATGTGAGTTTGGGAAAAATTCACTGAATTATCTTGGTTACATAGTTGGAGGTGGAAGTTTGAAAATAGATCTAGCTAAAATTGATTTGATTGTTAAGTGGCCAAAACCACAGAATGTGACTGAAGTTAGAATTTTTATAGGTGAAATTTAGTACTGGAGGAAATTTATTGCTCAATTTTCTTTGATTGCTTCATCGTTACATGCTTTAACAGGTTCTAAAGTTCCCTTTTAGTGGGGAGGAAAACAACAAAAAGCTTTTGATACACTTAAGTAGAAATCTGTCACAACGCCAATCTTAGCTTTACCAGATCTTCAACAACCATTTGAAATTGAAATAGATGCTAGTGGTTGTGCAATGGGTGTAGTCTTACTTCAAAAAGGGAAACCAAATTGTTTTCATTCTGAAACTTTTTCTAAGGTAGTAATGAATTATCCGACATATGATAAAGAACCGTTTGCTTTGGTTGAAAGCGTTAAGAAGTGGAAACATTATTTAATGGGTAAGGAAACAATGATTCACACAGATCATCAGTTGCTTTAGTACCTTCAGTCTCAAACTAAGTTGCAACAATCTCGTCATTACAGATTGATGGGATTTCTTTAACAATTTCACTTAGTAATTAAGTACAAGAAAGGTGTCACAAACAAAGTATTTGATATTCTGTCTAGACCATCTTTGAATGCTTCAGTAATGCTATAGAATAATTCTTTGAAACATGAAATCTATAGAGAATAATATAATACAAATGCTGATTTCAAAGATATTTATGAATCACTAACTCATGGTGCTCAGGTGGAAGAAATCAATTATCATATTCATGACAGATTGTTATATCATTTAGGTAAGTTGTGCATACCATAGACAAAAAGAGCACATGTTATTCGGGAAGCACATTCTTCTCGCATTTCAGGACATTTTGGAGTAAGCAAAACAATGGCAAAAGTTCAAAGGGATTGTTACTGGCCTCGTATGTATGAAACAATTTCTAAGTACATTAAAGGATGTGTGATGTGTTCAACTAGTAAACCAAGAAATCGAAAGATCAGTTTGTACATGCCACTTCCAATCCCTTTGCGACCACGGGACAACATTTCCATGGATTTTGTTGGAGGGCTTCCTATGTCTGGGAGAGGGAATGATTACATTTATGTTGTGGTTGACAGATTCAACAAGATGTGCATTCTTGTTCCATGAAAAAAGTAAGTAAAAAATGAACAGATTGTGAATATGTTCTTTGAACAGGTATGGGTTCATTTTGGGTTACCTACTTCCATTATTTCTGATCGGGACACTCGTTTTGTAGGAGAGTTTTGTTCCACTTTGTGGGGACCCATGGACACAAAGTTGAATAAGAGCACAACTTTTCATTCACAGACCGACGGATAGACAAAAGTAGTGAACAGAATAGTCATACATATTCTTCGAGGTTACTGCAGTAAACATCCTAAGTTGTGGGATGAATATTTTCCTTATGTGTAGCATGCTTGCAATCGAGCCTTACATTCTTCGACTAATCGATTTCCATTCGAAACATGTTTTAGGTATCTACCAAAGTCACCGATGGATTTCATGTTCGGTGAAGAGGATAAAGTGGGTGAACATGATGATGCAAACAAAGAAAATAAGTTCATTCAAGGGATACAACACATACATGAAGCAGTGTAGGATCAATTAGAGAAGAGTCAGGCCAAGTATAAAATGCGCCATGACAAGCATCGAGTCGATCATAATTTTCAGGTCGGCAATCAAGTATGGTTGTATATTAGTAAATATAGGTTGAAAGGAGAAGGTAAGAAACTGAAACCTATTAGGTATGGCCCTTTCAAGATTGTGGAAAAGATTGGAAATAATGCATTTCAATTAAATTTACCTCCATGCGTATTTACTTAGTTGTAAATGTGGAAAATATGAAATTGTATGAACCTCCGTTGATCAGGGATCCCGAGGAAGATACACAAATTCCGACTATTGATGATTTGGCACCTGAGTATATGAACGAGTTGCAGGAATATATCATCTTGGACAAGAATATTCAATCTTCAAGGCATGAAGATGTTGAATATCTTCAAGTAGGACTCAAGGGCATGAATCTGAGTAAGGCAAGGTGGATGGAGATCAGAAGAGTGAGGGAGTTGTACCCTCACCTGATATCTTCTTAAATCAAACTTTTGTGTCCAAAAGCTTTCAAGTGGAAAGGATTGATCTAGAAGAATCTCATCAGATTAGTTGCATAGTGTTCAGTTCATCGTCATCATTCAGTTCATTGGCAACATTCAATCTTCATTAATATACACTTTTGATAGTCTTTCGGTTCATGGTTATCACCATGTGGTGTTTAATGTCGCATTGTGACAAAGATGTTGTAATGGGTTATTTTAAAGGTGGATCTAAAAGACCTAAGTCATTATAAAAAGCCTATAATAAAGACCTAAGTGGATAACTCTACGACCTAGCCTTAAAAGATATGGTGTCAAATCTAATACAACACTTAAACACAAATATATGCACTAAACTATAACATAAAACCCACATTCGGACCATTGCAATACATTATAATACATACCACAATTCCTAACCGTAGTAGTAACCGTGTCGAAACCATGCTACATGTGAACGGGCGGAGGTTACACAGGCTCTAAACCGTGGCGGACAGGTTCTAACCATGGCAGAGATTATAACGGGAGCAGGTGACATGTGAACAGACTTCAGCCAGCAGGAAGATTGTGACTGTGGTAAAGAAAACTATTGAGACCACTGAGGAGGTAAGTCATGAATGTAGCCAGGACGTTTTCACATGCCACCGAAACACACCACAAACTAGAACCGCCGGAGGGTGACCACCGATGTGCCAGCCAGCTACTCGACTGTTAAGGATTCCGCCAGTCACATGGAAACGGTCTGTTTCTCCATGCTATTCGATAACCGCCAACGGGTTTGGGAATAGACTATGGTCTATTTTGGGTTTTATATTGTTTTATATACAGTTGCTAATTCAACCACCATGGCCTCTATCCCTATGTGTTCTTGTGTGACAAGACTGAGACCCATGAACCCTAAACTTCAGCCAGTACATGCCAATCTTGGGCATGAGGAATTAGAGTGCATATAATGCCTTATAAAGTCACAATTCGATCATGGAGGAGATCATGTGTGGTTTCAAAAGTTTGTATGCAGATTATGGAGGTAATAGGTTGTTTTGTTTTCAGTGTAACAGGAGCATCGAGAGTCGGAAATTGGAACTTTGATAGGAATTGGAAAGATATTTCAGAGAGCTTTCTATTGATAGAGACAAGAAGTCACCCATCTTGAAAGCGGATCTGGAGACGTAGTCCATCAGGGATGAACTCCGTAATCAATATCGCTATCTAGTATCTCTATTTTATTATGAAAATTCAAGCTTAATTATGTTTCTTAAGTTATTATTTAGTCTTAAATCAACTACTTTCCTTCAATCTTCCACATTCAACACTTAAGATTAACAATGAAATTCACTAATGGCAATTAATCAATTCTACTTCAGTTTCAATTTATGATCGATTTCAGATCATACACCATGAGGAATTTTCTTGTCTCCTAGTCTCTAGGATTTACTGCAATCCACACCGGATCACTAGGCCTTAACCAAGGCTCTAGTCTCTAGGCTTTACTGCAATCCACACTGGATCACTAGGCCCTAGTCGAGACTTCACCTTCCAGGATTTACTGTACATCCCATCCCGGGATTTCTAGACTTGATGGAGAACACACACCTCCAGGATTTACCGTATATCTCACCATTCACCAGTCGAGGATTCCTAGGCCCACTTAGGCAACACAAAATTCGGCTTTACCACAACCCACAATCCAATTTAGGGGTTACTACGACATGTGTTCTTTATTTCAGAGACCCCCTCACTTAGTTTCAAATCCATCCAACAATCTAGCTCAACCAAAATCACGAGAACCCATCACACCATGGCTATCTGGAAATAGTAAGGCAAGGAAGAAGAAGACTGTCACACCTAGAAAAACCCATGCCAATGATAATAAGAGAACCAAGAACAAGCATGCATAACCATGCATGCCAAAACTAGCAAGGAAATCATACATGAAACTTGATACCTGCAAAGAATCCCGTTGTAGTAGTATGGCAATGCTCTTCATTGCTTCTTACTTTCCTTTGCCTTCTTTGCTTTCTTAATCCAATGCTGAAGTGCTCCAAGAAAAATCTAAGTGACCAATAGTGAGGGAGAGAGAATAGAGAGAGAACTCCAAAACTAAACTAACAAAATGTTACACTGACAAAAGATACCAACTGATCCTCATAAGCCTTTTTATTAAGGAGGCCTCTAATTTCTTCAATTTTCCATTATTTTCCTTGATTTTCCTCCTCACATGTAGCCTGTAACCTTTCACCTTCCTAAATGCCATTTTTCCTTTCCAAAGCATTTGTCATTGCCTTTTCCAATTCCCTTAGCCATAATGAACCAAATGAACACCAACACTAGGATGTTTTTCCCAACATTCAGCTTGGAATACATGTCCCATGACCATGGTTATTATTTTTCCTTTATTAACTTGTATTACATGGAATTTTAACCAGGGCTGTTACACCCATCCTTCTTGGGTACAATGATGATAGTGACCTACAAAATGAGGTGGTCAAATCGCTTCCTGATCTAGAAACTACTACAAGTATGCCTTCACTTCATTTTCTTCCAAAACTTGTTATCTACATAGCCCAATGTTTGGTAATGGGGATTCAAACAATTTTTTATCTAATGCTCCATGTGTCTCTTAGGTGGTATCCCTTTAGTCTCTTGTAAATAGCCTCTATATGTTTGTACTAACTTCCCCAACAATGGTTTTTCTTTTTAGTACATTCCTCAAAGGATTGCTTTGTCGTTAGCAACCCACCACCTAGATTATTTTATTTATTTATTTTTTAATTTTTAATTTTTTTATTATCTTGGTTGGCACTTACTAGTGAGATATTTGATTTACCTTTGTGTTCGTTGATGATCTAGATTCCATATTTGATCAAGTGGTATTAGTTAACTCATTGCATGAACATTACATCCCTCTTATATATGTAGGGTATTTCAAACATTATGTCACACACATCAATGGGTAATGTGTATAATTCCACTTCATCAATAAACTTTTCAGTTGCAACAAATTTTATCTCGCACCATTTATTGACATTGATTTTTGCATGCTTGTTCATCCACACCAATAGGTATGGACTTGGATGATCATGAACCTCCAATCCAAGATTTCTAACTATATTGGTTTCTATGAGTCTGACCTTCTCTTCTTGGTGATGAAGGATATTAAGATTCACCTCCTTTTTCATTGAAGTGAATGCAATATTCTCATCCACATATGATTTTCTCTCTACTTGATTGCTTGAATCTATCCCTAGAAGGTTCTTCTTATTGGAATCCTTCTCACATTTCTTTGGTTTCAAACCTGGATGTAGTTTCTAACATTTTTTTTAGGTATGACCATTGATATTTTAATGGCTACAGTGGTCACTTAGATCCTCGCATCAATGTGCAATGGTTGTTGTTTTGTTATAATTCCCTTTCCAACTCTTCTTTCCCTCATTGGAAGCATATTTGTGATTTTTTTTTGGAACCACTTGGTTATCCTTTTTTGTGGCCAACATCCCATATATTATGATTTCACATAGGGCTCATCGATTATCTTGGTATTTAAGAGCATCACTTACTTCCAAAAATGACTATGAAGACTTGCAACTACTTGAGGAGTATATCTGGGTTCTTAGGGTCCTGATAGAAAACATGATATCCATCTTCTTGAATTCGATGGCCAAACCTTGCACACTCTAACCCTACCTTTTCCTAAAGTAATGCAAATGGATCCATTGGTCCTCTACATAATTGAACTTCTAGATTGATATTCTCTAGATGTTTAATTATTCCTAACAAGTTAATGTATGACCCTCTAATTTCAATCTAGAGAATAAAATCTCCTGCTCTTTTTCTATATGATGGAAACTAAAATAAACCACTATTGGTTTCAACCAATAATTAAGTTTATTTCATTGATCTCACCTTAGTGTGGCTGGATATCCACTTTCTCTTCCATTTTAAATAATGATTATGAAAGGGTAACAACACTAGAAATCATCTACCCTTTCTCAGTCTCTTTCCTTGATTCCTTTTCTAGGACTTCATTTTCCCCTAATTTCCCCCTCTGATATAATCTCTAAATTAGAGCTTGCATCCTCCCCAATGGTCCAAGATTTCTTTCTAGAGCTTTCAGGAGGAAGGCCATATTACAAGAGATGTCAATGTTTTTCTCTTCCTATTAGGTAAAACTTGACTCGATGAAAGAGTCAAATTTACTTGGTCTACAATGGTGGTTTTAGGAACATGGTTCTGTGCATGTATTGAGGCATGTAATGGGACATGGGAGGTGAGTGGTGAAGGCTCACATGGTCGGCTTATCTAAGATTTTTCCGAGGACACTAATAGAATTATGCTAGCTAGCTTTTCCCTAGAAAGGAGTTTTCCAAGATAAAACATTATGTTCATGTTTTGTGATTTGTTGTTGGTTGTTCTAATGTTTCTCTCAGTAAATTAAATTTTCTCTTTGGTAATTTTAACATGTTATCAAAGGCAAAGGTTTAATTATGTCTTAGCTACTTGAATATGATGGATATATTATAGTCAAGTGTTGGCTTCATAGAGAGGACTTTGTTACTAATGGTTTATTTGGCCTAATGAGTGTGAGAGAGACATGTGAGTATGGAAATAAGTAGAAATATAATTAAATGGAAGAACTGAAGGAGAATGGATTCCTAAGAAATGGAAATGTAGAGCATGTGGGTCCTATATTGGGTTTGTGGTATGGTTCATGTTGTTGTGTGTTATATTGAAGGAAACGTCATCTAGGTTGTGCGAGGAGGAGTTCCAAGTGATGAGCATGAAGCGCAAGAACATGGAACTAGAAGAGAAAATTAGAGGTAGGCGTGCATATATTCACAAGGATAACAAGAATGGAAGCTATATTTGGAGAGGAGAGTGTTCTATGAGAGGATGACCATAGAAATAATGAAATAAAAAATAATATTATTTTATAATGGAGTTAAATTTTGTATTACATGTAAATGAGTATACTTCCTAGTAAGGAATGCATACCCATGGGAAATTACTAGTAAAGTCTAGAGTTATACCTAGGTGACAGGGGTATGCCAAATTATACCCTAGATATACAATTTGAAGGGATAGGGCCTAGACGTGAGCGAGTTGGATCACTTGGTCAGTTTGGGTAGATTTGGTCAAGGGAAACCCCAAGTCGAGTTTAAGGTAGGATTGTTAGGTAAAACTTAACTTAGTGAAGGAGTCAAAGTTACTTAGCCTATAGTGGTGGTTTTCAACACATGGTTTTCATTTTCCATGGTTTTGTGCATGTGGAATGCATGTAATGAAACCTTTAAGATGATTAGTAAAACTTCATTGTAATGGGGTAGGGGAGGTGAGCGGTGAAGGATCACTTGGTTGGGTTTTGGCCAAAGTCACTAATAGAATTATGTTAGTTGATTTTTCCTCAAATTGGAGTTTTATGGGATAAAACGTGGTGTTTGTGTTTTGTGATTTGTTGTTATTTTTTTAATGTTTCTCTTAGTAAATTTAATCTTCACTCTGGTAATTTTAACGCTTCCATCCTTACAAATATATCTTCTATTGAATTTCAAAGGTTGTTGTGAGCAAATTCATTTTTCAAGGCTAGGGTTTTGTAAATTTTGTCTAAGACAATTCGTGGATCCTGAAATTTCCCAAAAGTACTCCAAAAAACCCTACTTCAATGATAATATGATATGTAAATTTCCATGGATATCCCACTAGAATAACTTGGCATGACATATTTTATAATCTTTTGAAATATTAGACTATGTAAATTAATATTTCCTTAGATCCTAGATTTATCCTAGGAAATCCAATATGGGAGAAACCCACCTAGAAGGTCACACCTACACTTTTCTCTCCTTGATTCAATTTTAAAAATTCACCTACAAAGGAATGGGAATTCACTACAAAGTTACCATTTGACACTATGGCTTGAAAAACTACTATAGAATCCTCCTCCTCCATTGTTATGCTCACAAAATGACACTCGTAGATTTTTTTTTTTTTTTTTTTTTTTTATTATTATTATTTAGAAGGATATTCGCAATACAAAAATCTAGCTAGTCTTAATTTTTGATGAAAATGTACTCATATTAAAGAGCTTATCGAGATATTTCCAAATCCAATTTGAATGGAGTCAAACAAATATAATATGCAAAAGTTATGGACTACCAAATTTTAAACTAAAAAAGGATAATATCACAGGAAGGCACAACATTGATGTTACCATGATGATGGGACCTGTATGGATTTGACACATTGCATGATTGTAGACCATTTTGAAGTTGGCATATGTACCACTTAAATGTTGACACATGGCAAGATGAAGTGGCAGGGCTAACACATGGTACACTCAAATGATAACACATGCAAAGATGAGGTGGTATGGTTGACACGTGGCACACTAAAATGCTGACACGTGAAAATATGAGGTGACAAGCTAACACATGACATAATCATATGTTGAAACATGTGAAGATGAGGTCACAGAGTTAACACATGGCACACTTTTAGGCTGACACATCATGAAACTGGTCGACAGGTTGACAATGAAATGTTGACACGTGGCTACCACATGGACCAACAATAGGATACCATGTGGACTAACCACAAGATTCCTTGGAAAAATCAAAGGATACCACATGGACCAATTGCATCCTACCACATGGGCCAAATGAAGGATGCCACATGGACAAACTATAAGCTACCACATGGACCAACCAAAGGCTACAAAGTGGATCTTCTAAATATCCTATGTGGCAAGGTTAGTTGGCAAAGTAAAATTACATTGCACAAAATCTTAAACAATAAGGTACAAACCCATGACCTCTGCTCCAACTGCCAAGTGACTTCACCATTACATCACATATCGAACATGTGGTAGATAAGGTATAATACAATTTATATTTTATGTCATTTTTGTAATAAAAATAGAGAAAATAACATACTTGTAGAGATTTGAACTTGTAATATAGTCTACACAAGCACACAAACTTTACCACCATATGACATTCCTCAATCATGTTATAAGGTGGAAGGCTTTAGATTTATCCAAGCAGAAAAATCCCTTTTATTTAGAGATTCAATCTCAACACATTTGAGATAATATTTTTCCATTAAAATCCAAAATAATTGTGCATAGCCTATAATAGGATGAATTCCATTTGTTAAAAAGAGGGGGATATACTTTTTGTAAGCTTTTAAAAAGTATTTTATAAACTCTTTGAAGAAGAATAAGCAAGGAAAAGTATTGCTTATGAATTGAAACCTTTTCATTGGGATGTTTTGTGAGTCACTTATGGGAGAATGAGCCACTTGATGTGAGAATCTTAGCTCTTTGTATAGGAGAACCAACCCCTTATTGAGAGAATATTTCAACCCTTTTGTAAAAGGAGGAGCCCTCTTTGAAGAACTAATGAAGTAGTTCAACGTCTGTACGAACGGGAGACATAGCTAATGCTTGGTAAATTCTATTTGTGCATTTGATTATTTAATTTTAGTTTAATGATGGTTTTTATATATTACATTTATTTTCAAGTTAAAAATGATAAATTGAGAATTATAGAATTCATTCGAAAATGGAGAAAAAAAATAATTCAATTTTATTGTGCCCAATTTTTGGATCATTTTCTTAGCTATGAAATGAGATAAAATATTAAATAATACAAACCAATCATCTTGATATTTAGCATAGGCTAATAGACATCTAGGGATAGGATTTTTACTTCATTAACCCTCGATTGTCATAAGGTTTTGGACCTTCTATAATATTTTCAGTTGTCCACAGGTAGTTAGTCCCACACATGTGTAACAGGAGGTTGATGTGGCATCCACTCATATCATGATGGTAAACAAGGTAGATCAACTTTCAAGCAACATAAGTTTTTCATATGAGCTCCAATTGAGGTAATTTTTGCATCGTTGGAAAGGTCTCAATGTGTACATCAACACTAAATGTGTGCACATAATTTTTAGACACTACAACCCAAAAAAGGACCATCTAATGCCTCAAAATAGTTTTGAAAGGTTTTGGACCTCGATTTTCCAAGCTAGGTCTTACCATTAAATTTTGTATTGCATGCAAATCCCTCCAAATGTTCCACCTAGAAAGTACTAATATATATGAAAAATTATGACGATCAAATCTAGGTAACTCCACTTCCCTCTTGGATGGTAACCCTTTAGTATCTTAGAAAACTTCTCTATATGGCTTTAAAAGTTCCTCTAAATAATATTTTATTGTTTAGTATATCCCTCCTCATATGTCTTTACTTTTATTAATTCATGTCCTAGATTATTCTCTTTAAAGCAAATTAAATCAAACTTTCCACTTGAACTATTTAATTTTTTGGCTTGTATAGAACTTGCGACATATATAGTGGATTTACCTTTATGTGCATTGATTATGAAGGAATTTCCATCCTTGATCAGGCATTAGTGATTTGCTTTATTAATGAATATTTCATCCCTTATGTACAATTAGGAGTTTCAAAATACTACACCACACACATCAATTGGTACTACATCTACCTCCACTTCATCAATATAGTTTTCACTTATAGCAAATTTGATCTCACATTGCTTAATAACAATGTGATTTGTATCCTTATTTACCCATCCCAAAGGATACAGGTGAAAAAGGTCATGAAGTTCCAATCCAAGCTTGTTGACCAAATATTTTGCTATGAGGTTAGCCTATAAACCAAAATCAAATAGAGCATCCACCTTCTTTTTCTTGACTTGATTATTGATATGGAAGAATTCAATCATATCTTTTTCTTTCTTGAAATGGAGGATACTCATATTCACCTCCTTATACATTGTAGTGAAAACAATATTTTCATCTACATTTGAGTTTCTCTCTACCTAGTCGCTTAAATCCATGACTAGCATGTTCTTCTTGTTGACATCCTTCTTGTGGTTCTTTGGATTCAAATCTAGATGTAGCTTCTAATTAACACTTATTTTTTATGTAACCATCGAATTTACAATGATTACATTGGTTTTTCATATCCTTGCATTAATGTGTTATAGTTGTCTTCTTGTCCTTTCCCTTCTATTTCTACTTTCCCTCCTTAGGAGCATCTTGGTGGTATTTCTACTTGGAACCACTAGTTTTTTTTTATTCTTACCCATATTCTCTAGATATAGTGCTTGCACACAAGCCTTATTAGTTGTACTAGTTTTGAAGAGCATCACTTTCATTCTTAAATGAATGTATACACCTCCCATATACTTGAGGAGTACCTTCAAATTCATGGGAAATACACCCAATGTAATGCTCGTTTCTTTGACTTTGATGGTATACTCTTGCGCGCTATAGCTTTATTTCTATTAGAAGTGATTCCAGTTTATCCATTGGTCATATTTGTACCAAATAGGTAGAATTGGGACTAGATAAGAGTTTTAAACACCTCCCACTTAGTTGTTGGGTGATCATCCTTCAGCCTCTAACCTCAAATAGATAAATGAAACATTTTTCTCTCCTCCTATGTTATGAATAGTGAAGTAAAATTCTAACTATTGCAACCATTGATTCGATGTACCCTAAGTTAGAAGACTAAAAGTACCTTTGTATTATAGTTAGCTATAAAAAGAAGTTTAATGTTGCAAAGATAAGAATGAACTCTTACAATTTCCATGGTAAAATTAGGCATTGAATAAAACCTACGAACTTATTAAGAATTTGTAATCTTTGTGACAAATAAAGTGGAGGATGAAATATGCTTTCTTATCATGGCTTGCATATACTCACATCAAAGCTCAATTTCATAATAATTGTAAATATCAATCTTGATAACTTGCTAGCTCATGAAAATACAATTTTTTTTAACAAGAATAGAGAATAGTTACTATAGTAAATGACACTAAGGTAAAGCTCAAATTAGATACATGATTTACATAAGCAAGTTGAAACCAGTGGAATTTGGGAATACTGAGAGGAAGGGTGAGTTAGTATTTCATAAATTTTAAAAAATTTAAATATCACAGAGCATTAACCAATCACATCACATCAAAGGTACACAAGATTTATCTTAACATTTTTATTTTTATCTTGAAAGAAGCCACAACTTATAGTTTTTCCAACCACTATTGGAAGGAGCTACAATCGCTGATTATTTACCAACCACTTTTGGAAGGAGCTACAATCCTTGATTATTTATCAACCACTTTTGAAAGGAGCTACAACCCTTGGTTTACCATATCCTACTAGAAGGAGGCGAAAACCTCCTTAAGGAAGCTACAACTTCCTTGCCTAACACCACCTGGCCACCCTTAAAATAAGAGATAAAATAAATTGTGTGTTCTCGTATTAGGGATCATGACCCACTTAAAACAATACTGAACATTCTAAAAAATTATACAACCTTGTCACTGTCCTCTTACTCAACCGCTACTACTCATCAAATATTGTCTCATTGCATCATTTTAACTCATGCAAAATCACATCCTCAAGTTGCTTTTTGAAGCACAATTAAATGTGCCTTTGTTCTTCCCTATGCCCAACTTCTAACTGCCCCAATCTCAGTCTAGAACTATACACCCTCCTACCCATTTTTAACAACAATTCTGAGAAATGAATCAATACCAGTATAGTGAATACTCTTTCAACAAACATGTACTTCAGAACAACTGACAACACATCCCTAACAAGACTACTTAGTCATCAAAACAACTCTTTCACACAATACAGGTTTCCATACAAATTGAATACATTTGAGGTAAGTGAATAGGTTGATTTGTGAGCTTCCACTTTCTTACATGTACTAGAACAAGAAACAAAACAAGAAAACATGTGATTTCTCACACTCCAGAATGATACCCAATAGGTTGGAATAAAAAACAAAAATTACCTCAGATAATTTCTTAAACTTGGCCTCAAGAAATCCTTCCTTTTCGGCTAGATCAGGTATAAATTTAGCCTTCATTTGTCACTCATTTCAGTCCTTAAATAGTCCTTATATTATCATATTCAATTTGACCTATGTGGTAAACAATAACAATGATTTTAACTTGCAACAAGGGGACTAAATTCAACCAATAACTATGATGACTTCTAAAAACAATGCTCAAAAAAGAGCTTAGTCTAGTCTCAAGAGTGAGGCTTGAATGCAACAAACATTAGAGAAATCTTGAGGTCTAAAATGGGCCTCCTAAGAAACATTATAAAATAATAGTGGAAATAATAAATTAAGATTAGATTACATAATCAAATTTTAGAGGGACAAAACAATAAACTACTTTTTCAACTCATATTTTCAATTTATCTCCCTACGATTTTACTCAAATTTTGAGCAAGAGCACTTGTTGGATGTAGAATTAAATTCTTTGTCCATGGATTACCCATGTTGCATACTTTCAATGGCTCCTAGTACATGAAAAATGAGAAATACATGAAAAAATGTGATTGCAATCGTGCTTTTCATGTATTTCTCATTTTTCATGTAGCAGGGTCCATCGAAAGTATGCAACATGTGTACTCCTTAGATGAGGAATTGATTTTTTCATCCAACGCATGCTCCCGCTTGAAATTTGAGTAAAAAACCGTAGGGAGATAAGTTGAAAATACAAGATGAAAAGGTAGTTTTTTTTTTCAAAGATGGTGAATCATCCCCCATGGTTGACATCATCATCTTGAATATTATTGTTTCTTATGAAGTTATTTTTTTGTTGTACATAATTTTTTTAGGACGATTTTAGACCTCAAAATTTCTCTAATGTACCTTGTTCACCTCATGGAGTGCCCTATAGTGAATGATTGATCCAATCAATACTCATAACTTATCTCAGAAATTGTCCCAACTTCAGTTGATAACATAAGCCTTGTTTTGATCTTGGCCTATTCAAAATTGAAGGAATTATTGTGTATAAATTGATGCTTGAATTCCACATTCGAAGGTTCACGGGTTAACATATATATAGGGGATTTGAAAGGGAATTAATTGTTGGTTTGACCTTCCCTCAAAATATTTATCAAGTTGACCTACATAAGGAGATTTCATGCTTTAAAAAGTCTTTCATGATAGCTTCTTTTAAAGTCCACTTGGACACCTGGACTTGGGGAAATTTTGATTACAATTTAGACCTTGTTTGAAAATTTAAGAATATGGATCCTTGGGGTGTGAACTAGGGACACACCCATTCATTTGGGGCATCAAAATTCAAACATGAGTATCTCTCCAACGAAGAGGACCCACAAGGTGCACTACTTATCAAGCGAAATGGCATGATGAGGGCTACCAATCTAGAGTAGTCTTACACCCAAATTCACTAACTTTGGAATGCATATCCTCAAACAAGTGCATTACATCTCTGGCCCATTCATCTTTGGACATCAATGAAAATTTATTTTGAAAATATCCCTCTTTTTCATCAATGTCAACACTCATGCTCCCCTTGTGTCCATAATTCACTTCCATCCTATTTCCCTCCCCCCCTTGGACATCAATGGCAAAGGGTGTCTTTCTTTTACGGGGCTGCTCCCTCTAACAATATTTCTTCTTCTTTCTCAACATGTTTTCTTCTTCAAAGCCTAATGAGTTTGCTTTCTTACCTAATCTGTTTAGGAGTCCACTTCATGTCACATATGCTGTCTCATGCAATATGTCCAAAGTTCTGGCATTTAAAGAATTATAAGTCGTACTTGAATGATGGAGCAAATGTTGTGTGCATTTTTTTGGAGAATCCATTAGGGTTCCTGACTTGTCTTCTTGTAAACATGTTGCTTTTAGGGTTTTGATGATATCATTTATAGTTAACCCTACTATAATAATTTTCAATCCCTAGCCTTATGCCCAAAATTTGTACATGAATAAAGATATCCAAGAAATATACTTAGGTACCTTGGTGAGTTGGATTGCCATGATGGTCTTATGAAATTTTTATGCCTTGGAGGAGTTATGATCTTCTACTACTCTTATTGGTAAGGTGTCTTCTTGAGAACATTAGCATAACTTTTGGAATTGGAAACTTCACGCTTCTTCTGGTTTTTACTTGGCCTTTTGAGGACAAAGATTCCACTTTCAATTTTTTCTTCAAATTTCTCCTTTTGGGGACTTGGTTCTTGCATCTTCTTTGCATGAAGGTTCATATGGACTTCGTTTGTTGTAGGTGAAAATGTTATCTAGCCCTTGCAAGCTTTTCAATTTTTTATTGATCTTGTTGAATTCAACCCTTAATGATACAACTTATTCTTCACACCTCTCACATTCTTCTTCCTTCCTTTTAGATGGTGTTTGGTCACTTCTTCAATTCTTCTTGCTTCTTCAAGCTGAGTCTTCAAGTAGATAATTTATTCTTTAAGCCTTCTCTATAATTGATCAAATTCAATTTGTAGCTTGATTAAGTCCTTGGTTTTTTTCTTTAAGACGACTTTTCAAAGTTTCGTCTCTCCTTTTTGTCTCTTATACCTTGGTCTTTAAGTGTGCAACTTCCTTTTTGGCTTCTTTTGCGTAAAGCTCTTCTAGCCTTTCCCAAGGATCTTTAGTTGAGGAGCAATGTGCCACCTTGTCTTTTACAAAATCTAATAAGCCTCTTAATATGGTATCCATTGCTCTTGTATCATGTTCTTTTGAATCCTTTGTGGTTGTATCTTTGGGAACAACTGTGAACAAATATATAATCTAGGGATTTCAAATATATCTCCATAAACATCCTCCATAATTCATAGTTTGTTCCAAAAAACAACACAGGCAGTGAAAACATGACAACTAAGTCAACTTGATCTTCATTAATGACTTTAGTATGTTTTGGAATCATTGAAATGGATGAGACTTCTATTTCCTTTTTCTTATATCATTTGGAGGCTAGCCTTTTTTCCTTTCCTATATTTGTTTCGAGATCTACCTTCTAGTTGTTAAAATGTGATGAATGAACCTTCTCTAATACCAATTATTGGAAATAACAGGCGGGCAGGGGGTGGGTGAATTAATATTTTATAAATTTCAAACAATTTAAATGTCACAAAGCATTAACCAATCACATCACATCAAAGTTACACAATATTTATCTTGAAAGAAACTACAACTTTCAGTTTTACCAACCACTACTGGAAGGAGTTACAACCCCTGATTTACAAGCTCCCACTAGAAGGAGGAGAAAACCTCCTTCAGGAAGCTACAACTTCCCTTCTTAGCACCACCCTGCCACTGTTCAAATAAAAGGTAGAATAAATCATCATTTCCCATACCACGAACCATGACCCACTTACAACAATACTAAAAAATCTCAACAATTATATAATCTTGTCACTGTCCTCTTACTCAATCATTGCTTCTCATAAACTAATATCGCACTGCATCATTTACACTCATGTAAAATCACGTCTTCAAGTTTCTTTCTCAAACGCAATTCAATGTGCCTTTGGTCTGCCCTATGACCAACTTCTAACTACCTTAAACTCAGTCTAGAACTACACAAGCTCTTACCCTTTAAAAAAAAAAATTTGAGCAATGAATCAATACCAATATATTTAGGGCTCTTTCAACAAACATGTATTTTAGAACAACTAGCAACACATCCCTGGAAGCACTACTCAATCCTCAAAACAACTCTTGCACACAACATAGGTTTCCATACAAATTGAATACATTCGAGGTAAGTGAATACGTCGATTTGTGAGGTTCCACTTCCTTATCTATATCCAAACAAGAAACAAAAAAAAGCATGCAATTTCTCACACACTAGAATGATACCCAATAGGTTGGAATAAACCACGAAATCACTTCAGAGAACTGCTTAAAATTGACCTAAATAAATCCTTCCTCTGCGGCTAGATCGTCTCTAAATTCAGGCTCTGTGTGTGGTTAATTTTAGCCCTTATATAGTCCTCAGATTATCTTCAATTTGGCCTCTGTGGTCTGTAATAACAATGACTTCAACCTGTAACAAGGGGGATAAATTCGACCAATAACTTGGATGACTTCTAAAAAAATTCTTAGTAGAGAGCTCAATTTAGTCTTAGGACTGAGGCTCGAATGCAAAAAATACCTCGTTAACCTCAGAGAGTGTCATGTAATAGATGATTGATCCAATCAACACTCACGGATTATTTTAGAAACAATCCCAACTTCACCCAACAACAAATGTTTCATTCTAATCTCCACTTGTTCATAATCAAAGGAATTCTTACGTATGAATCCATGCTTGAATTCCATATTTAAAGACTCACATGTTAACATACATATAGAGGATTAGAAAGGTCATTAATTGCTAGGTTGACATGCCCTCAAAACCTTTATCAAGCTGACATGTACAAGGAGACTTAGTGCTTAAATAAATTTGTATTTAATGACTGATTCTTTTAAGGCCGACTTGGACACTTGGACTTGGGGAAATTTTGGTTACAATTTAGACCTTCTTTGAAACTTTAAGACCATGGATCCTTGGGACATTAATTGGGGACAAACCCATTCATTTGCAGCATCAAAATTCAAACATATCTCCCCAACCAAGAGGACTCACAAGGCATATTACCTATCAAGTGAAATGGTGTGACGAGGGCTACGAACTTTGAGTGTTCTTGCACCCAAATTCACTAACTTTTAAAAGAATGCATATCGTCAAAATAGTGCATCGTAATAGCCCATTTGTCCTTTGACATCAATGAAGATTTCTTCCATCATATCATTAAACAAGTGCATCGCATCATGGCCCATTTTTCCTTTGACATCAATGACAATTTCTTCCAACAATGGACATGGTTGGAATGGAGTATGTATCAATGACCATCTAGAGAAGGATGACCATGAAGAATTTGGACAAAATGCTAAAATATCTATAGTATTCCACTTATATATTCACCAATATTGACCTAACAAAAATGAAAATTTAGAAAGCATCAAGATGTTACATTAAATCAAAAGGAGTTATTCCTCCACTTTGATTTATGAGTCTCCTGATTAACCATTAAGGAAGGGGGACATACCCCTTTTTCTCCTACCACCAAAGTTCACCTTGATTTAGACTTGACCCCAAAGTATCCATGTGATCAAATTTGGAGTTATTTGATATGAGAACGTGGAGACATTTCTCATTGATACAAATGATAAATCCACTAGAAAATTTGACTAAATTTTGTATCTGAGGGGAGATTCTGAATATAAATGGTGAATTGTATTCAATAAATCACCAAAAATATTCACCTTCTGAATTCCTATATTCACAATTTGCTTCAAACCTTGATATAATGCATAAACTTCAATAACATTATTGGAAGTGTGACCTAAACCCCAAACATACACATATTCTTCTTGATTCTCAAGTTAAAAAATGAACCCCTCTTTCCACCCCTAAACTCATTTAAATAAAGTTAGAGAAACTTCTCTTCAACATTTTCAATCATACACAAAATGCTAAAACAAATCAATTAATTCCTTATCAATTTTATTAAATTCTCTAATAAACCAAAATTGTTTTCATTGGATAGTAATCACCATCATAATTATAATCAATACAATTCAAGATCTAACAACTTTTTATTTGAAATTTGAAATTATTTTATTAATACACAAGCTCTTCATAGTAATTATATTTTGAAGTTTTATATTAAATTTAAAATTGACATATTTTGATATTTAAAATCTTCATATCAAACAAGTGTAATATGCAACATTGGTGCTTAGTACTTGCATTTTATGCAAAAAGTAATGGATAGTAATTATTGAATACTTGAACAAATTCATAAATGGAATAGATAACCTTAGAGAAAACTAGAGATAGTTGCATAGATAATTTTGGATGAAACATTAATTCCAATAACATCGTTTCTGTAGAAAATCATGTAGATTCACAAGCTCATGTAATCTACTAAACAAGAGACAAGAATCTACTTCCACTTTTTACAGAAGAAGCCCATAAATATCGAGAAAAATAATAATCGACAAGAGGAAGACAAATCAATGGCACATAACACAACAAATATCCAGGGAAAGCCACAGCTCAAAGCCCCACTACTATATTGTATTAATCTAGAAAATCATGATGAAATTACAATGCTTGTTCTCTCAAGAACAATCCCAACACTCAGCAAATTCAATCTCCAACTCACAAGAAAGATCAAGGCCAAAGCTGAGCCTCTTCACAAGCTCTCCAAGTCTCTATTCCAATATGTCCTTGGACAAAGAATTTGGATAAATACAATATAATATGCTCAACCTTGAGCTTAACCTGCACAAGTATTTCCTATCCTCTGCTTGATGACTTCCTTTGGCTAATACTTAGCCAAATTTCCAAGTCTCCAAGCTTCTAATTCTTTACATAATTCTTGATAGAGTTAGCTCATATTTAAATGGAAATTCCTCACCATAACTATGCAATCCCTTCTAGGTTCAGTTCTTGATTGCATGGACCATCTGTACAACTCAGAAAATTATTCAACAAATAATACATTGTCCCTGCACTCTAGTCTCAACTAGGTCTTTCTTAGAATCGACATGCATAAGTTTCTGATGAGCAAATCTTTAGTTAACTAGAGTAGCACTAGTTGAGTGCACAAATGCATCAACTGGCTGTTAACTCACTATTAGTTCCTCAAATAGTTTGGAACTACTTTAACTGAACTTAACTCAGAAAAATGAGTTAACTAATTACCACTCATACTTAACTCATCCTGGACCCCTATAATATAGGGAGAACATATACATGACTTCATAAATATTTCCAACTAGAAATTCCTAAGTTAACTAAGTCAACTCACTCTAGTTAACTATTACAAGTTGCTATGAGATAGAATTCGATTTTAATTCTTAGTTTAATTCAAGGACAAATTAAACTGAAATTTATGGATTATATTTTTATAATTTCTTGTTGATATTTTCAACAGTCCCTCTCAACAAGAAATGAACTCAAATTGATCCCAATCCTGAACCTTTGGAATGTTCTGCATGCAGCACTTCTCCCTAGTGTTGTTGCTCCAACAACACCAGAAACAAAAAACATCCAATCGGAATCAGAATGATGCCTCTGTCATCAAAGTCTCTGACTACTATTGCCTTTAGATATCATTTTTTGTGATCCAAAATGGATCTTGGATAGACTTCTAAGTCTAAAGTGTTCCTCACAGAGGAAAATGAAAGTCCAAATATGCTCATGGAAATAGTCCCATTGCGTAGATCTTTTCATCCTGAATCTAATGCAATTTGAATGGGCTAAAATGGACTTTAGATGTAGAAGTTATCACAGAAAGAAGATTGCCTTTGTCCTTTGAAAAAGAAGGAATTTCCCCTAAAAATGGCAGAAAATGCCTTATAAAGGAAATTGTATCGCAAATAGCCAAAGGAAAGGACTTAAAGCGGAGGCAAAAGGGATCCTTGACTCCGACCTTCGACTTATCGCGTTGGAGATAGGCTCGCATGTGATATCGGGACCCCGAGGCTATGTGATGGAGCGATTGCAATCGACTGGTCGACGGATCGACGGATCAACGATCGGGGTGATCGGCGATCGGAGGAGAAGAAGGCACATTGGCGAATCGACATACCCAAAGGGCAGATTGGCGGATCGGGGTGATCGGTGATCGACAGATTGGTGAATCGACATATGCAAAGGGCAGACCCCCGGGCTGTTGTGACTGCGATTAGCGATCAGGACCCAAACCCGATAGGGATTATGGACCTAATTGCATAAAATTTGAAATCTAGGGTTTTCAGATTTTCTGTGTATTAGCGTCTTCCTGCTATAAAAATTGAAATACAAAGGAAATGACCCGAAGTGATTTGCGATAGAATGGCGGATTCGAAAGGTTTATAAATGCAGCCTTATAAATTTTGAGTTCTGTGGTAAGCAGGATTTCGGGCAGGACTTAAGTGGTAAGTGGTATTAGATGGGCTCTGCCCGAACCCATACATTGGCCGACACGTGGCATGGTGCAGGAGAGAGAAAACTTCCTTTTCGGACGGATAATCTCTGTGCACTTAAGCCACCCGAAACACACTGTTAGTTGTGGGATCAGAGATCACACAGATCAACAATGGGCTTGCGATAGCCATAAAAGCGGACCTGAAAG
Organism: Pinus taeda; assembly: GCA_000404065.3. Taxonomy (NCBI): domain Eukaryota; kingdom Viridiplantae; phylum Streptophyta; class Pinopsida; order Pinales; family Pinaceae; genus Pinus; species Pinus taeda. The sequence continues at coordinate 25,717 of APFE030180085.1, forward strand.
AGTTTATAGGGGTGATTTAATGAAATTTCAAGTCTGGAATTCATGCCCGATAGTGTAATTTCAGAAAAATATCTGTGTATTGGATTTTTCTCCATTTTCGGGTTTTTGCCTAGAAGAAGGCCCTGATCCCTCTGTAACTGTCCCTGATCACTGTGCCACACTGCAAGCGGCCATTTTTGGCAGAAAATGATGCGTTTGAAGCCACAGAGCTGCAGAGCCAGATGGCCAGTTGAACAGACAACATGCAGAGAAGCCATAGAGCTGTAAGGGAGTAATGACACGCAGAGAAACGACTGGGGAAGCCGTAGAGTTGGGGAAATGCCTCAAAGGAGCTAGAAGGCCCAATTGACAGGGGGTTGGCAAGAGCTGGAGGTGGCTGAAGGAGAGCTGTTAGCTGAGAGAGAGCTCAGAGAAGGTAGAGCCGAAGAGCCAAAGCTAGAGCTGAGAGCCAAGAGTCAGAGCTAGAGTTGGAGCCGAGAGCCAGAGCTAGAGCCAGAGCCAGAGCTAGAGCCAGACCTAGGAAGTCGAGAGCTTCAGAGCCAGGGATAAGATGGTTTTCTAAGCCCATTGTGTTTTGTGCAAACCAGTGGAGTTGAGCATAGAGCTTATAAAAGAACTGCTGCCATTATCCCAGAGAGCCTAGTTGAGTTTACTAGAGCTCAAGGAGACATAGCCTAAGAGTTTTGGGTGAACTCCATATTAAACTTGCTATCTTATGTGTTTTTAATTTGCTGTAATATTTTATTGTTATATGTATGTTATATCAGCATAAACAACAAAATTATAAAGCACATAAACAGTCAAAAAATAAACACCAGCATACACCTTATTTTCAGCACATTATCAATTCCGCATTGTTTAATCAATAAATCTTGTGAATATTTAAGCTTTGGAAGTGGGAGAGGTTCTTGTAAGCTCACAAGAAGCCTTTAGTTCTCCATTTTAGATCAGGTGGTATTGAAGCCTAATATTGGTTAACCCCACCTTCAAGAAGGTGATATCAAAGCTGGTTATACCAGAGCAAGTGGTATCAACTCAAAATGCTTGATTGACAGAGCAAAGATTTCTTGTCTGAAAGGTGCTTGGGCAGTCAAGGATTGATTGCCTGATTGATTGTATGCTTGTTTGCAGACTGACTATTGTTTGAGTTTGCTAAGGTGAAGGGAAAGCTATTGATAGCTCAGTCCAGGAAGGACAAGAAGGAAGAAAGGCTGAAGGCAATATTCTATCCCCAAGGACATCAAAACAATCCTTGAAGCACAAGAGGTTTGTTGCAAAAGGTTGCTTAAATAAGCTCTTTGTTGGCATTATGTTTCCGGTATGGTTATATGTTACAGATGTTGTACTTGATGGCAACACCCATGGCATGGCTCTCAATATGATGAGAATTAAGAAGTACGCAGGAGAAAAGTTCACGGAATTTTATGCAGAGAAAAGTTTATAAAAGTTTATTTTCATGTGGAGAAAAGTTCACGGAATTTTATGCAGAGAAAAGTTTATTTCATGTGGGAAAACTTACCTTTGGTCCATGGTAGTTAGTCCTTGGAATTTGAACCTATGGTTTTTGGACCATGGCATCTCGACAGACGTGTTGATCCCTAGTATTGAGTTGATGGTATGGTTTGTTATGGTTTCGGCCCGTGGTATTGGTCCATGATTTGAGGAAGAGCTTGCCTATATAAAGCAAAGGAGATCATTTGGCTTGTGTATGCTTTTGGGTTGAATATCTTAATATCTGAAATATTGGGTTATTGTTTCAAAAGATCGATCTATCTGAAAGTGAAGTGGAAAGCGAATCTGTGAAGGGTGATCTCTCGAGCGCTGCAAACTCGGAAGTGTTTGGAGGCGCCGCAGGAGACACCGCAGGAGGCGCTGCAGGAAGGCGCTGCAGGAGGCGCCACAGGAAGGCGCCGCAGGAGACGCCACAGGAGGTGCCGCAGGAGACGCCACAGGAGGCGCCACAGGAGGCGTCGCAGGAGGCGCCGCAGGAGGCGTAGCAGGAGGTGCAGTAGGAGACGCCGCAAGAGGCGCCGCAGGAGGCACCGCAGGAGGCGCCGCAGGAGGCGCCACAGGAG
>APFE030180085.1:28498-51546 GCA_000404065.3 Pinus taeda
ACTTCGCACTTTAGGGGGCAATCTGTTACACAAAAATATCATCACCATGACTATTTGCAGTCAATATGGGTCTATCATTACTTATACTAGCCTCCTAAGCAAGTCTCAGACCTTAGCTCTTCATGTCAAGCTTTGCAAATGAGAGAAAGACATTGAAAATCAATAAGACTCTGGTTCCGCACTTTCTCTCACTTTTGCCTACGGGCCCGCACCCTTTGTTCATATTACTTGCGTATTTACACGCTTTGTCTGTAAAGGAGTGGGTGCGTACCCCTGTAAAAGTCAAAAAGGCGCAAGTTTATTCTAGAAAACTCACTTTGGGTTAATTCTAGATGTTTCTAGAAGGAATTTTGACGTGGATTGTTCGCTCTAAGGTGGTTCATGCATCCCAAAAGAGAAGGAGCTAATCCCTTGATAGGAGGAGCTATCCCTTTGAAGGAAGGCTTTATCCCTTTGAAGGAGGACCTAGTAACTTCCCTCCATTTCACTATAAATTAAGGCATTGGGTTAGTTGCTGGGGAGGTTAGAAGCTGAACATTTTTGAGGGTAAATGCTGATGGAATTGGGACTTCCTAGTTAAACTTGAGAGGAGAGATCACATAACTTTTGGGTTCATTGGGAAGTGAGTGAAACTTGTCAAAGTAGAGGAGACTTCTTGTCGGACCCTGGGAGGAGCTTGTACAACATCAAGGCACAGGTTGTAAAGTTCTTCTTTCATTTGAATTAATACAATCAATTCATTTTTCTTAACAAATTGTCTTATGTGGTTTGTTTCATAATATCCTTGATCATTATGATGAATATGCTTTATGATATTGGCTTTTCAGGTGCTATTTAATTTGTTTGCTCGTTTGTGTTTGCAGAATTACACTTCAAGGAAGCTCATTTGGAGCAAGGGAGCGAGGCTTCCACAAACTTGCATTGGACCCAAGATAGGCCTAAAACACTTGTTTGCCTTTTTTTTAATTGCATATGTAGAGAAAGATAGTTTTTGATTGGCTTTCTTGTCACTACATATCTTTAGATACTATGAAGGTCGATCTTGTCCGCAACCTCGACTCATTCCGTGTGACACATATCTTCATTGGTTCTATTACAAGGTGTGAATTGTTACCTTGAACATCTTTAGAATCATTCTTATATGGAATAATTTTTTGTTGCTGAAGACAAAAACCTCTAATATTAATCAAATTCATTAATGAAAGCATTAAAATGAGGTAGAAAGTTGAAGATGCATAATTAGTGGTTTTTTCTTTAGTGAACTGTACAATTTTACGAAGTTCATGATAGATGTTAGACGTACATGATGGAATCTTGTCTTGAAATGATGCAATCAATGTGTTATATGAATCTTGTTCCATACGATATTTTTCATGGATGGATCATGGTAGACTCTACTAGCTAAGGCAGATATGAGGTAGGCACTGCCAGATTCGAAACTAGATCTGATCTCGACATCCATGTTTCGACCTTGCCTGCCAGGTTGATTCGGTAACATAGGATAAATGATTTTTTGAATCTTACGTAAATATATCCATTTTATGTTGTATTTTAAAGTTATATTGGTTTCATTAATTGAACTATTCTAAATTTTGGGCATTAAAATATGGGAGAGAACTATATGAGATTTAAAATTCAAAAATATTTAGTTGGGGTCATATTTAATTTAGACAATTTGCTGAACATGATTTTATGTACGCTACATTACTAACAAATAATTGGGAACTATTATGTTGTCTTTTGCACTATATCGAACTAAATTTAAACTATAGGATATGACCAGTGAAGTTGGTGCTGATGGAAATGGGACAATTGATTTTCGAAGTTTCGAAGTTATTGAATCTCATGGCATGAAAGATGAAGTTAGGGTTATGTGTTGTTTACCAATTGTTTATTAAGTTCTTCATTTCATATTCTCTTTTTGATTTTCATATCATTTTAATGTATTTAGATATTTCCTTTACTCTCAATCCTTGGTTTGATGTTCCATATATATCCCCTTTTTCGGTAATGGAAAACATTTTCTTTGATCAGTGGGTAGTCATGAACTCTAATTCTACAAGATTTTGGCAAACCCACTTGAATTTGGGGGGTGTGAAAATCAATCAACCATACATATGATTAGCATCTTCTATGCACTGCTATTTAAAATCCACCAGGCATGGAAACCCACTAGGCATTCCTCCCTCATTTTGAGGATGGTAGTCAGGGAACCAAATTCTTCAGGGAACAAGACTCATGAAGAGCAAGCATGTCACAAAGTGGGATTTGAACCCAGGTGGGGGAGGAAACAACTTCTTCTCCTAGCTTCTCAAGTTACAACCAATTAACAATTTTCTTTTCTTTTCACTATCCAATTACAAGATTTCATGCCAAGGACGGTTTTACTGAACAACTAGAAACTCCACATACATATTTTTTGAGGTCTTGTATCTTAATGTGGTTCTATTGTTGTTGTAGGATACTAACTTCACACAGATCAAAATTGTTTCATATCTGCGACAGAGGTGAATTTCACTCATCTATAATGTAGTATTGGGTCATTTGTAAGTTGTTTTTGTAGATTATTAACTTTTCACATGTACCTATGTCAGTGAATCTTTCTATAATGGACATTATTTTTTTCAGCTGCAACAGGTGATGATGAACTTCAGTGAAAAACAAACTGATGAAGAAGTTGATGAGATGATTCGTGAGGTTGATGTCGATGGAGACAATCATGTCAACTATGAGTTGTTTGTGAGGATGATGTTGGAAAATCAAATGAATGTAAGGTGATTCATAGTATATTTTAAACATAATTTGGGTGCATTATGTAGCTAGGTACCTTCTTGTTTATAATGTTTGTCTATGTGGAGTATCAATAAGAACAATCGGATGATGCCCTCTTTTGTTTCCATGTTCTTTGGGCAATCCTCTTTTGTTTTGTTATAGAACCTGAAATTTAAAGTTTGGCTATTGTTTGGAATTTCATTTTGAAATGTGAATTGAATGGAAGGCTTATTTGACATCCAAAAATTTCTTTTTTATGGACAATGCATTTAATAGATTTTATATTTCATCTGTACTTTCACACAAGTTTGTATGTTGAATCTATATCCAAGGAACAAATGCAGTTGAATGTTTCTTTTAGATTGGAATTTGATTTTAATCAAGAAATTTTTTAAGCCTTGGAAATTTTTATAGCATGAATTTTGCTTCTATTCTTGATGGGAGATAACATGTCTGGAATGTTCTTACTTTATGATGGCTAAACTCGGCGTCTAGAAAAATCTCTTTGTATGGAAAAAAATGGACTTATACTAGATTGATTCACACTTTCTTAAAATACCAGATTCATGGTTTTGATATTCCGACACAGATGTTGTTAATATGAGAGGGATCTCATGACATCATTTCCTTTTTGACTAATTTATGAAAATCCTAGCAGTCTGTGATGTGTTTCTATCCATTTCAAAGTATTATTTCTTCTTAATTTGTAGGAAATATTTTAGCCTTCTTTATGACATAATTTTTCACTGATTCAAATGCATAAACTACCTATATTTGTAGATCCATAGCTTTACTAATGGTATGAACCTTCATAATTTTGTTTTACTTTCCAAGAATACTCTATTCAAGGAATGTAAACTATCATTAAAGGAACTGCAAAATTATTGTCTTACTAGATTCTTAGAATGTAGAGAGTTGTTAAAGGAATTGTAAATTTGTTGTCTTTCATGTGTGAAAATTACCTTGATTGTGATTTACTCGCTTATATTATACATACTCACAATGGTATTAACAAAGAAATTGCCTAGGTATTGATAACCAACTCGAGGATTCCTTAGCTTTCCACTGCCATTGATCGACATAGCCTCATTGGATATATTACAATCCGTGCATTCGTACCTTGGACATCTTTGGAGTCATGCTTATATGGAATGATTTTTTTGTTTCTCAATCACATAACAGGGATATAAGAATTCATAACATAGCTCTTGACTAGATGCAGTTTCCTTCTGCCATTTGTGACTCTCAAACTGTAAAAGATAACCTATTTTTTAAGAGAATTCAATATTCTCTTTTCTACACGGAAACTCATGTCATTAACCAGATGTAATTTGGAGTTGGGGAGAGGATTATGAATTATCTAGGATTACTAAATTTATAATTGATTGCACAGTACTCTACATGGAGTACCTGGATGTCGATTCTACCATATTCCTCTTCATAAATGGGAGATGATTTCACATCATCCTTCCTTTTCTGCATGAGATTCTCATTATGACGATGGTATGGTGGGAAAAGGTTCATCCTACCCTTGGCTTATCAGATAAAGAAAACTTTTGCTAGTTATGAATGAAGGGGAATCTAAAAGATTTGTTTGTTGGTGGACAACTTGATTGGCTAATTGATAAACTATATTATAGGCAAATGTTCTTATTTAAATGAAGTCCCACACTTCAAACCAATCATTTTCCTGAATCAGGCAAAATACTTTGTTGTTTAGGTCCCAATATTGACAAGATATGATTTTTTCAACAATGTTTCAAACCAGTTTGGAATCCTCTTCAAAGTTCATACTTTTGTTACTTCTATCAACATCTTCTGCTATTTCCATCCTCAGGGCATCACCTTCCACTTGGTTGTTAGTGTTGGTGTCTAGGAAGTTCATGAGGATCCCTAGGTTGTGTTGTTAATCATTTGTAAAACCTCTTTCACCTCCAACCAGTAATCATTTGTAAAACCTCTTTCACCTCCAACCAGGCCTGAATTACCTTTGGAGGCTATATCAAAGCTATAGTTGATCGAGTCCTAGGAGTTGGGTCACAAGTCTAAGTTGAAGAAAACTTTTGAACCCCCTTTCCTTTATCTTGAAGAGGAATCAAAAGGGAAAACCATTTAAAGGATGACTTTTTTTCTTTTGTTTGTTTATTTATTTTTTATTATTATTATTAGTGCATGAATTATGTATGACCAAACCTTTTCTGTTTATATTTATATTTAGTTGTCTCCAAATTGGCTCATTCAAATATTTCCCCATATCTACTCTGCAGTGGCATGCTTTTCTTTAAAATCTTGTTATTCCTTTGCTCTCCATAAAAAACAAAAGAGAATCTTGTGAGATATACCATATCTTCTTTAATGTTTCAACTTTCCAAAGTGGCTTAGTATATTTTCTAAAAATTTGTACACAACCAAGCTAAAGATGTGGCTATTCCTTGCTTTCAATAGACACCAAAAGAAAAAACCTGGTGACTAGGTGAGACATATACCACACCTGCTTTAATATTTCAGCTTTCCAAAGTGACTTAGTATATACCATACCTAAAAGCATGGTTTTCCATAATTTTTTCTCAATAAGGTCCAAGCTTCCTTCACATTAGAATAATTTTAGAAGGATGGGATCTCATATCCTTTTCATCAATCTTGCAACCACTACATCTAGAGGGACCAATTACTCATCACTTTCCAAGTGTTAAATTAGACGATTAAGAGAAATTTAAATTAATGGCCAGATTTCATTAATTTAATTGAATTCATGTCCTCTATCATCATTGTATAGTATAATTACTCAATACTCTATCACCATTTCTTGTTGGTGCCAATTCAACTCATACTAGGGAAACAATTAACATCCTAAGGAAAAATTCCACCACTTAGCTTCTCAATACCATCTTTACGTTCTTTACATTCTGTGATTTTGTACTTTCCAGGTGCCTTCCTTTTGGGGAATCATGGTGCCTTCCTTTTGGAAAATCTTTGGAAGAGTTTCAAGTTAGGGATCATGTGTATGTATGGGTAAAGCCTAAGAAGAGTACTTTATGTTGGGCGGGTAGTTCCAAAATCCCCACCCCCCCAGTTTTGTGGCCCATTTAAGGTCCTAGCCTGAATTGGGCCTTTTGCTTATCAACTAGATTTTCCTAGCCACATATGTGTTCATAACGTGTTTCATGTTTAATTATTGAAAAATTATATTTTTTATCCTAGACATATCATTGATTGGAAAAATATACAAGTAAATAATTTATTAATGCATATATATATAAATATTATAAAATTTGTTCGTGACAAAGACTGATAGTGATTTAATGACTATGGATATGGGTTGAATAGGATGGAGGGCTTCTGGTCAAACCCCAATGTGTTCTTGATCATAGAGAAGCAATGATGTGAAAGAAAGTTATCACCAAGGTTAAGGTGTAATGGAGGCACTTTAGCCCATTAGAGGCTACTTGGGATGATGAAAAAAACATGAAGGATGTTTATCCCAGGCTATTTTGAGGAGTTGGAAACACTGAGGTGGTGTTTCTCTAAAGGGGCGAAGATGTAATATCCCCTGGTAACTTTGGAAGTATTGAATTAATACAGTTAAAAAGAGGATATTGTTTTACTTTGTGGGTCAAGAAGGCTAAAAAGTAAGTGAATATATTATATATTATATTATGTTTATTTTATTTATTAAACAAAATTCTTATGTGTGGACCATAAAAATATCATGTCGGGGAGAAATGCTAGAGAAACTCACATCTCAGGTAGTTGAACAACTATGGGCTAAGTGGTTACTTGCCCAAGCTTCTCCTTAGGAATAAAAAACTCCAAAATATCCAATAGGGCATAGAGAACCAGAGGCAGAATGGTAGGAGAAGAGACTGCGAAGTCTATTTAAATATTATCACATTCAGACTCCTTGAGGCATATAAGGCTTGGGTGCTCAGATTATAAACACTTGGCTAACTCTAGTTGGGATAAGATAGTGACTACGAAACTAGTCTCATAGTAATTACTATTATGAAAATTTTTCTTAGTGTGGAGTAACCTTGGGGGGAGATGCAGTGTCGAGGATTGACCTCATTGATTGGGTGTAGCATTGTTTTCCTAGAAGTTTTTTGGTTCACTTGCATAAGTATAAGGAGTAGATAAGTATTACCTTGGTTTGTTCTATTTGTATATGAAATTGTGAATCATTTGCTAAGTTGACTATTGTTAAGTAATGTGTATCATGTAGAATAAACTTGTTGTTCAAATTTTTGGTTATGATTCACTAATAGACTGAATATTTTGGGTAGTATGTTTTTATTGTTTTAAATGAAGTATAAGAAGTGATGTTTGAGTGCACAGGTTTTAAAATGGGGGTTAGTATAAATGAACGGGACTAGGGTTAGAGCCTAGGCCAAGTTGACATGGGTCAACAACCAAGTTTTAGTTCCTACCAACTAAAATATCTTAAAACATGTGAACGGGAGCAAGACAAGGAAGTGGATTGTATTTGATAAGGATTCTGGTAGAAGAATAAACATAAATGACATTGCCTCAAACATTAAATTCAACTATATATTGATGTTTAATCACTTGATTTCTAGGGAATGGTGGGTTACATTCCTAGGCCAAGCCGAGCACTGGAAGCCAAAAAATAAGTCCCTCAAGCCCTATAGGTGACTCAACAAATGAATTTTAAATATTTGACAGAAATAGTACATAAATATGTAATTGTTTATATAGATCATCTTAGAAACTGTAATTCCCTAAACAATAGAGAATAATTGTTACAATCCCAAAAACCACATATTTATATAGAGGTCAGACAAACTATATATCCCAAAAAAATAGAGAATAATTCTTACAAACCCAAACCACATATATTATATTTCACAAAGAAAGAAAAAAAACGTACATGACAACAAGTTGCGTGAACATAACAAGAAACCAAACAAGTCATTAACTCATGATACTACAAATATAATATAAGTTTGAATATAATTACAAGTAATTCTTTTGCAAGAGAAGTGGACGGGTCATATCTTGGCCGTCGCACAGCTATATACAAATCTTATAACAAAATATGTATAATTTACAATATGGTCCTATGATTTATGTCAACCCTAGGAACGATATGTCCAACCCTAACTCATAATATATGTAAGAAAATGAACTGAAAATCATCATGCAGGGATAATGAAGTTGATATTAATATAAAGGAAGCCTAGATGGAATGATTCATCTATACCTAGAGGAAAAAGCAACAGAAAACTAAAATTAGTTCTAGGAGGAACCTGTGAATCGGGCATTATACTCTTCAATGAATAATTTGAAATCAACCCTCATCATTAACTGTAAAGAGCAAAAGAAGGGATAAGATTTTTGAGTTAATACCAAAAGATATAATATATGTCTAAGGAAAGGGAAACGTAAACATAGTAAAGCAATTGATAAGTTATTTACCTAAAGACTGTCCCCTATTCCACCTTTGGCAGCAACCCTAGAGAAAAGAGATCCATCTGTTAGATTATTTCACAAACCATGAAAACAATATACAGTAAAATGCCTATCTCACTTCATATTACCTTCAAACCCTCGGAACCAGGTTCGGTAGTAGTACAGGACCAGAAGCCTTTGAGAAACCCTTCAACATCATACATGGAAAGAGTACTAATTCCCTAGTTCAACATAAAATAATTATAAAGGGAAAATTTAGTAGGCTATATGCAAGGAGAAAAGAAAATTGAGAGCAACCGGGGTATGTTATAGAAAATAAAATAGGTCCCCTGAAATCACTCCCTTCAAAAAATTCATTCTCTAATCATCAAAATATTTTCTATTTAAGAAATAGAAAAATTATTTATTTCTACATGTAAATCACCGCAAATGTTCCAACTTACATGAATAATGACACAATGTTGAAGAGTAAGGGTTTTACCCGTTAACCACATCCAGTAATATTCATTAATTATAAACCCTAATGTTATTCAAACCATAGATCTAATGCATTCTTATCAATTACCAATGACACATTTCAAAATGTAGAAAACAGAGAAATACCTCGTGACAGTTTAAGAAGAGTAAGCAACTTACCAAACATATATATCAAAAACGAGGGTCAACTATATATGACCATTTGAATGTATACATTACTATTCAGCTTATTAAATAATGTGTTAATTACCAAGTGCATATAAAAATTAAATGTCAACGTGTATGTTTCCATATAATGAATCAAGCATAAGTTGCATTGAATTATAAAGATCCTTGTGATAGTTAGGAAGAATAAAATGCTAAGGTATTTCCTTTTTATTGTTCCTATCGGGTATGTTATAGAAATAAAATAGGTCCCCTGAAATCACTCCCTTCAAAAAAGTCATTCCCTAATCATCAAAATCTTTTCTATTAAGAAATAGAAAAATTATTTATTTCTACATGTAAATCACCGCAAATGTTCCAACTTACATGAATAATGACAAATGTTTCCACATGAAGAATGGTGTCTTGTTAAGGCACTCCCAGTTGTTAAGTTGTCGGTTCAATTCCTTACCCTATTTAGGTGTTATTCTTAGACATGATCATAATGTAGCCTCACCAATGTCCTCAATCAAATTACATAAATGTAGAATAAAATAAAAATAAAAACAAAATACTAATTAAAGTAAAATAGTTGGTTTAGTGTTGGAAATTTTTTGACTCTAGATTTAGAATATAATATTTTTATTTTAAATAATAGTATATATAGTTTTGCTTTTCTTAATAAAAAATTATTCATCTTTTATTCACTTGAGAGGTGCTCTCCATCTTAGAGATGTGTAACTTGACATACTGTAAATTTGAACATTTTGACTAGTTAAAATAAAATTAAAATTAAAATAATGGTAGAGAAACAAATATAGAAAAATAACAAAATAAAAATAACCCTAAAAAAATTCAATAATAAAAATAAAATGAAAGTAGCCCATGGTCTTAATAATCCAAGGTATTGACCCATGGCATTCATGTTGAATATAACCTATTTAAGGGGGGGAATAAATTAGCCTAGATGGGTCTAAGTTTGATGTTATATTTAGATACTTAATTATCTTTACAAAATGACGTCATTGAATCCATGTAGCTTGTAAAGGTAAAACTTTTTATGGATATGTTTGCATTGGGAATTAATGTAGATGAGTTAGGTGGCCTTATGTCTTTTTTTATGATTTGTTTCTATCATTGAATGGATGAATACATAATATGTATATATGCATAGAAGCTTCGGAGCTCTCGTTTTACTGATTCTTCATTCTAATGAATTCTTTGGTAATCACTAGGTATAGTACCTATAATATATCCTATTAATTTATGTGTAATAATGATTCTATAGAGCTTTGATGGATCTAGGATGATAAGTTTAGAAATGAATAAACTTAACTATGAATGTGAGCTGGGGTGAGGAGAGTAGGTGGGGAAGTTTAATTGTAAACAAACTCAAGTATAAAATTAGCAGGGGTGAGGAGAAATATTGATGTAAAATGTAATATTTTAGGATGAGGGGTGACTGTAAATATTAGGTAAAATATAATAATATTATATTTAAATTACTATTTCCCCCACCTCTAGCCATTTTTTTTTGGGTTAGCATGGTAATAAATATTGTGTAACATATAATGCTATAATATTACATTTTATCCAATATTTCCACTCACTCGATCCACCTTTATTAAAAAATTATTTATATTTGACGTTCATAAGTAAACTTAACTCCTATGTAAACATTTAATCCAAGTATGGTAGAGATGTTATAATATTTAACATTTTGACTTGGTAAAAATAAAATTAAAAATAAAAATAATAAATAAAATTAATAAAATAAAATAAAAAACATAAAATTAATAGTTATAATTATAATTGAATATAATTGATAATTAAAACCATCCTAGATCCATCTTAGCTCTGGGTCTACCAAGCGCCTAGAGGGATCAAATTTCTTGAGATGCAAACATTTTTTAAAGTGAAAATATATCTGATCCCACTCAAAATTTTGTAGATCTGGAGTCAAGATTGATCTAGGCTGGTTAATTACAATTTACAAAATATGGTAGAATACGCATTGCCTATATTTATTTTATATGACAACTAAAACTTTTCCATTCAAACATTACAGACTATAGTGAAAACATATAATGAAACTATTGACCAATTAAATAATATTACCTCATTTTGTTCAACCATTTTATAAGGAGAATCTCAATTTTAGATTTCAAGTATGCTTCATTGAAAATCAAGCATTCTCAAGGATACTACAAAAACCTGATCAATAAGTACATCTTGATATAGAGGGCCCCAAAACACATATATAGCTTTATTTGAAAATACAAACTTTAACTTCTTCAAAATTTAGCATATTAAAAGGTATCTTGGCTACAAACCTCCATTCAACATGCTTGTGAAGATTCCATACACATTTAGAATTACAGTGCAAGAGAAACGCAAGTGACATGAAAAGATTAAGAATATCAACTTTTTAACTCTTAAATCTCAAGAATTCCTCTTGACTTTATATCTCTCCATATTCCATATATTACATACCAATAAATATTAGATAATTCAAGTCCATTCAAATATATCTTCATTAATGCATCTAGAGTATCCAATCCTAGCCTTATTTTCTAATGTCCTTGATTAAGTTTTATTTAGAAAACCCACTATCACAATCCATTGTAGTTGCAAGAATGAGGGGTATAGCTTGCCATAATTTCATCATATGAGGATAATTTTTTCATCATTTTTTGTGTTATGAAATGACTTCCACACTTCTTTCATGGAGAAAACCTCAGAAGCCAAAATCAATAAATTAATAAAATGGTTTAGCTCTCTTTTACAAGCTTTAACATCAAATAAAGGCACAAACCCATCATCCTTTGATATGATATGTTATAAATGTTGAAAAAGTTTTAAAAGCCAGTGCATTCAATTTTTCTCACAAATATGATGCTTTTCTGAACAAAAGCAAGGACTAAATAATTTTTTGCATTAAATAGATGAAGATATGGAAACATTTCATTCAAAGATTCTATGCGAGACTCTATATAACCTTATGTGAGTTGTTTAAAACTCTCTTATGTCCTTCAATATGAGGTTTTATAGTTTCTTTCCTTACATCCATATCATCAATCTCTATTGATAGAATATAGATGTTTTGTAACTCATGGATATCTATTACTACCGCTTCGTTTTTAATTTCAATATATCTATGTTGAGAATCACTTAAATTTTTTGAAAGATATGTTGTACCTTCTAAAAATGTTTCTTTTCTCAAAAACCATCTAAATAATATACTTATAATTAATTCAAAAAATAACCAATACTTTTAATGTCTACAATCTCTTCTTGAAAAGCCTTGTTCAATTTGTTTATTTCACTTAACATATTCGCCAACATATAAAAACAAAACCAAATTGAGTAAATTCGTATCTTATCATACCATCATGAAGTTTTCCTTTCAATTTTCCTAAAGGCTAATATTTCTGACATAATCTTCACAAGACTTATAACAATTTCAACCATAGATAATAATCTCACTTAATATATTTGTAAAAACTAAAGAGCATCAATTTGTATGACTTTCAACAGTCATTCAGTTCATTACGTCTTTTTCGTGAATTCTCAACCCATAAGTACACTTCGTTTGTCATTTTTCCTACATATAATAGCATAAGTAATTTCTTAGATGTTTGGTATGTGTTATATTCTTTCCACGAATGGCCCCGAAATAAATGTTTTGGGGTCTAGGGCAGTAGCCCCAAAAAAACTTATGGCTTGTTTTTTACATGGTTTTCACACATGGTTTTAGGCATGATGGTTTTCTGCCCATGGTATTTTGTAGATCCGGTCAAGGGAGATAAGGTTATGTTCTAATATAGGGTTAGTGGACTGGGTTTTATGAATTCTTCGGCATGTATATCTATATATGTGTGTGTGTGTGTGTGTGTGTGTTGTAACATTGAAAGGAATATATTGAAAAATGAATTTGGTAGCCTCGGGTTTGGGATCCAGAAGAAAATCTTTGAGTATGTTTGTTTTATGTTCTCACCAATTGTTTTAGTTTTAAGAATTTCTTTGCAGGTAATTTTGTGCAAGGTTAAAACCTACATTTGGTATTAGAGGAGGTTCGACTTCAAGGGGATTCATTTGCTTCTGAGGGGTTTTTCTTAAGCTTGTGGTAGAACCTGTTTACTAGGAGATCTGTGGGATCAATCCTTGCAGTGAAAAAAGATGGTGAATAGTTGAAAGATAGATGTTGATAACATTAATGGTTAGATTTTTGAGCTTTTGAGGCTCAAGATGGAGGGTTTGTTGGTGGATTTAGATCAGTGGTTTTTGTAGATCTAGGCATGGCGCCAACAGGAATGTCAACAGATGATTGGGCGAAGTTAGATATGAAGGCAAAGAGCACAATATGATTGTGTCTCTCAGATTCAGTATTGTTGAATGTAATGGGCGAAGTTATGGTGAAGACTTTGTGGGACAAGTTAGGGACTTTGTACCAATCTAATTCTCTGGTGAACAAATTGTTCCTATGGAAAAATTTGTATAACATGCGGATATAGGATGGAGACTCGGCGATAGAGCATCTAAAATCCTTTAATATTGTGGTAAGCCAATTGTTATCTGTTGATATAAAAATTTCAAATGGAGATAAAATCATCAGTTTACTGTGTTCTCTACCAGATTCGGGGGATACTCTTGTTTCTTGTATAGGTAGCAATATAACTACCCTGAAGTTCGATGAAATAGTCTTATCCTTGTTGTTAGAGGAGATGAGAAGAAAAAATGTGGAGAGACAGAATGGATATGCCTTGTTTGTAAGAGGATGGTCCCAGAACAGAAATGAAAGCAAGTCCTCAAGTGGGAGATATAAATATATAGGGGGATCTAAATATCCAAGAAAACATTTGAAGGTATGCTGGAAATGTGGAAAAGAAGGGCACTATAAAAAGGATTGTAAATCTAAAACTCCTAAGAAACGAAAGGGATCTGATGATGCTCCTTTTGCAGAGGTGAAAGCCACCTCACATGAAGGTGGGGATGCATACCTAGATTCTTTTTCAAGTACACATGTAGATCATGAGGCATGGTTGATTGAATCAGGTGCATCCTTTCACTTCACTCCCCACAGGGGTTGGCTTTCCGAGTACAAGAAAGACGATGGTGGTTATGTCTTCTTAGGGGATGACAGAAAGCTCAGAAGCATCAAAAAGGGAAATTCAAGCTAAAGTTGCAATGTGGAAGGATTATAACACTTCCCAATGTTCTACATATTCATGTATTGGTTAGAAATATGATTTCTATAAGCAATATGGATGATGTAGGTGCAAAAACAATGTTTGAGAAAGATACAGTAAAGATGGTTCATGGTGCACTAGTATTGATGTGGGGAGTTTAGATTAGAACTATGTACAGGCCTCTGGGTAGCATTATTATTTATGGGTGCAACAATTATGTGGTTCTTGAAAGTGGAGAAAAGAATCTAGTGGTCTCTAGAGAAAAGACCATTCAATGGGATAAAAGGCTTGGATGAATTGCAGAGAAGGGCCTTCGAATACTACATGGTAATGGTATGGTAGAAGGTATATCTAATGTCTCTTTAGATTTGATTTATGTGAACATTGTGTATATGGGAAGTAGAACCAGGTGACCTTCCCCTCGGGTGCTAAGAGGGCAAAAGGGATATTAGAGCTTGTGCATAGTGATGTGTTTGGACCTTTGTTAGTTCCATCATTGGGTAAGTATGTTCACTATGTCCCATTTCTAGATGACTTCTCGAGGAATAGATGCATATATTTCCTCAGAAATGAATATGAAGTCTTTGATAGGTTTAAACAATTTAAGGCTCTAATGGAAAATCAAACAGAGAAGGAGATCAAGGTGTTGAGGATAGATAATGTTGGAGAGTTTTGCAAGAAGAAATCTGAATAGTTTTGTAATAAGTGTGGTATAGCACGACATAAGACTACTCTAAGGATGTTTCCTTTGGAAGAGAGAAAGAAAATTATTACAGACCAAGAATTGATTAAGCATTAAATAACATGAAATAAATAGTTGATAGAAGTAACTTATTTCTTGTAAAATATACATGACCCCTCTCACCCTTACACCCCCATAAATAAGTAGTATAGACTAAACTTGCAACCACAACAGAACCTTGAAATAATGGATAAGAAAATATATGAAGAATAACTACAAACCAAAAATTGATAAAGCATGAAATAAATAGTTGATAGAAATAATATGTATTAGAAGATATGCATGAACCCCTATCCCCCACAACCATCCTTTTCCCATCCAGAAGAAAGATAACACATTAAATTGAAACATGTTTAAAGAGAAAGATTAGTGTCCTCCCTAACAATGTTTGGTTCCTACAAATGACTTATGGATGACTAGTGAGAGTCATAATGATGAATCATATAATTCTAAGGTCTCAAGATATTTAAATGTGAACTAAAATTAATAGTGACTAACCAAGGATAGATTTGGAAAAGGGCTTAAAATTTTAAATGATTAAGGAGAATAAATTAATTGTAAGAAGGAATGTTGTTATAAATTCTATAATGATAGCTTGAGAAGTATTAGAACAAATTGATAAAATAAATTAGAATCAATGGTGTACAAAAATTTTTTGCACTCATTATTTTGTAATTGGATTTATAATATATTGAGGCTTCATATAGAGAAAATTATCAATTTGTTGCATTAACATTGAAAGAAGGTATTTCCAAAGCACATCAAGCATATAAAACTTTATGTGGATGTGATAATGATAGTTACGTGGACATGATAATTATAGTACTAATTCAAATACATAAAATTTTATAAAAAAATGATTTTGATAAAGTAAATAATTTATATTCCAACTATAAAATAAACATGAGTAATGAGTGTGAGAGATTACCTTTGAGGTGAAGATATCCTCAAATTACTATCAGCCAAGGATATACTTTCTCCTTATTCTCCTTATCATGTTGAATCCTTCTATGATAAAGAACCTAGTACCTAGGATACAATTCACACTTAATTATTTCTTTGTCTTGATTTTTCCCTTCACCATAGCTTAATTTTAGTGTGTTTTCATTATTATTATTATTATTATTATTATTATGGGGCATAACATGGCTAGATGATTTTATAAGTTTTATGGATTCATATAGTGCAAAAAAATCAATGATGTCACACATGTAGTTGTTATCTTTTAGGAAATGGTAAGGTTAGATGATATACCTAGGAGTATTACTTTAGATAGACATAGTTGACTTATTGGACAATTTTAGAGGACTCTTTGAAGAAGATGCTTTCTAAATTGTAGTATAATTTAATGTATCATCTATTGAAGAAAGTATAACTAGGTTTGATATTTAAAATTCTAACTTTGATCTTCGTACTTGTCAAGAAAAAGAAACATTATTTCTGTAAATTAAGTGAATGAGGTTCTTGCTCATTCCATAGGTCTAGAAAAGTCAAAGAGTAAAAGTCATGTGTAAGGAGTTGTTCTTGAGCCTTCATGTAATATTATGGGTCAACCTAATGTCTAAGATAGCCCTCCAAGACTAGCACAATCCTCTTGAAGACAAACAAGAAAAACAAGAAAAACATTGAAAAACACGGTCATGTTGGCCAACAAAAAATGAATTTAAAGTCATGTCAATTCACTTAGTAATGTAGACTTATTATGGAGGCACAACACCTATAAATAGGTGGAACACCTACAAATAAATGGCTAGGGTCATCACAAAAATTGCAGATTACGGAAGTGCAGATTACAAAACTGTAGATCACAGAATTACAGATCACAATACTTCGGATCACTCTGAAATTTTGGTGACACATCATCTTGGGGAAGAATAGTGACAAGCTCTCGATGGCAAGCACAATAATACATAATCTCGGGTCCCTCTATAATGTTTTGTGGTGAAAATGACTTTAGATACCTCTGTTATCCTTGACGATAATCATAGTAAATTATATCAGTCTCATGACCATGATCTCTTCTAGTTTTCAATGACTACTGTCTTGAATGTTACAGTCTCTGAATGCATATAAATCACCTCAGTCATACTTTGTCTTAGCCTGTATATATACATAGTCACATTCTTGATGTATCTACAATGGAGAGGATCATACAGTCTCAACGTAACATTAAGGCACAGTAATTATCAAAGTATAGTCACAACTATGATCTCATATCTTTGTAATAGTGCAGCAAGATGATACAGTAATGATGGTGCAGTTGATATGATGTGAAGATGGAGTAATGGTGCAAAAGCAATGATCTCATTGCCATAATAAGTATCTCAGTAGAAGCACAATAATGTTCTCAATAATGATAGCGGCAAGGAAGATCTTTGTAATGCAGTAATGATGAACTCAGTAGCAAGGAAGATCTTGGCCTTGGAGTGGCATAATAAGTCAAGGGTCATGGACCTGTTGTTCGTCAATTGGAATCTATATAAGAAGAATTATGTGTGGGTTTTCCTCTCCAAGAGGGAGTGGTTTTGGCCCTGGAAGAATGCCAACATCCTGTGTTCTTGTCTCTTTTATTTTGGTAGCTATTTGATGAAATAAGGAACACACACTCTAATAGTTTCAAAGAGAAGATTGTACTAATAAGAAAAATAAAAAATACCTCATAAATAGTTATCAAGTCAAGAAGAATCTCATTAACTTCATGTGCCCTAGATTCTTCAACATGGTTTCAGAGCTATGGTTGCAGTCTAAGGAAGGGAAGAAAAGAGACGTACAAATATCTATCTTCGAGGACATCAAAGAAAGTTGGAAGGTTTGAAGGAGAAAGTCTACAATAAGCAAGTCTACAATAGTACATGGAATATGAACTTCAATTATTATAGTCATGCACTAAACTCATGTTCAGGCTGATGGAATATATCAGTGCAACTTCTGGGATCCTCACTTCTTGATCACTGAACCTTCTGTATGAAATAAATTATAGTCTTGGAATATATGGTAGAATTGATGCAAGGAGTGCCTCTCAAAATCCATATTATACCACAGTCTCAATATACTCACTCCAAGAAGGTAGTTTTGGTAATAATACATTGTCTCTATATAGTGCCTCTTTGCACAAATACATCACTATCTCAATACACCGTCATAACAAAATACTTGCCATACTTGCCACAACCTCGGATCTTAAATAACATGATGCTTGGATCAAAACATAAGCCTCTCTCTATATCACTATCATGGTTTGGATAATGCTTGATGTAGGTGTTTTCTGATGCACTCCAAAGAATACTAATTGTGATAAATTCCACTTGTGGGAAAACAATATCACTAGTGTGTCAATAATGTGCTAAAATACCTTAAAGATGAATTGGGAGTCAAGATGATCCCAATATCATAAAGCAGTCTCAGTGATGTCAATATCACAAATGGCATGATGCTAGAAGGTTTCCAAAGAGGTTTTGGTAAAAGGATACTAGTGGTTCATGATGGGAAGCCGAAGCAAAAGAAGCATCAAGGTGAACATCTCCTCTCCACATGCCAAGTAAGTATATTTCCTATTTTTGGTTTAATTACTTTGTTTTACAAGAAAATAGAAATATTGAAGGATAGCCATAGTCCTCATGAAAAATGTCCCTGCATGAAATAAGGAGGATTGTCATAATCCTCATAGATAAGAGAAATCATTGAGGTCTATGGAAAGGTCTCTCAAGGTCAAACAATACTTGGATGTATCAAGAGACTCGTAGGAATCATATGAAGTCACTCAAAGGTCCTCACATGCTAAAAGAGGGTACATAAACAGAGATATATGAAATCCTAGAAGATATATTCTCTAAAATTATAGTAAAGAAGGTCACATCACTTAGACCTACACAAAATCTTGGTCCTCAAACAAAGCAAGATAAAATAAGTATAGCTAAGACTCAATGCTATAGAAATATTTTGGAAGCTCATATCAATGAAAGATGGAGGAATTTGAAGAAAAGGGCCAAGGAAATAGGGAGTAACAAATCTCTCATATTACTAAGATACTATCCCTCACAAAAAATATCCCATCACAATCTCCTAAATCTTGTGCTATAAGATATGACGCTGATAATAAGATGCATCATGGTATCATGGAAGCATTAGAAACAAGAGCTCGTAACATCACCATGGGAATCATGGAAGAAAAATTCCATGGCATTCAAACATACCTCTTGGTAATATGATTAAACATTGAAGGAAAGAAATATGTCATCTAGGACAAGGCTCATCATACATTAAGGCATAAAGGAAACATTTTCCAGATAGGGATATACAAAATCCTCAAGATTCTCTGAAGGAATTCTCATCAGAGGGTTCACTAATCTAAAGAGGGAGCAAGTGTTTAATGAAGAACTCCAAATTATGGAATTCATGGGATAATGATGTGATGACATGAATCAAATCAAGGGATTGAATATGTCTTCAATCAAGGAAGCTATTGGAAGAAGCCTCGATGACCTAAAGATAAAATAAGGGATGTATGCTTATGTTTAATATTAGAATGACATGTCATATGGTTCAAGTAACATGGATCATTACTTCTATCTCGAGAAGCATGATCAAGAGAAAATGGATCTCGTCCTCTCAAAGTATGCAAAAATACATCAAACGCACTAGATGAAATCAACATAATAAGTTATCATATGAAGCATGAGGTGGTTGACTACAATTAAGAAAATATTTTTGAAATCACCTAGGAAGGAAATGTGGGAGGAAGGAAGAGATCGTGAGATATGCAACCCTAATGAAGGCAATAAACATCGAAAATACCAAGAATATTTGACTAGGAAATCTCCCAAAAAGATATAAATACTCTGATGAAAGTCTGAAAAAGATGAAGATCCTTGACAATGGATATATTTGGGAGATATGTCAATAAGTGTGCAGGATATTGATACCTACAAGAATATGTCATGATGAAGAGCCATCTCATAAGGTATGATTTAATTCAATATTATATTTTTATTTCTTGAATAATATCTGGTTGAGTTCATGTAGGGCTACTAGAAGAAGACTTGTAAGTACAAGTACAACCAGCATTACTGTGATGGATGAAAACTCTTGAAAGAAGCATGGATAGAAATAAGTAGTCGTATGAATAATTTCAAGATGTATACCAAGAAGGCCCCTTCCTATGAAGAAAGGAATGACATGACATAATAAGAAAGAAAGTGATTGATAGTTGTTGCCCTACAAGGAAGAAGCTCAACTAAATTTCATGACATCGAAGAGAAAAGTTGATCAAGCAGCTGAAGAACCCATGAAGAAGAAGTTACTTATGTATAAAAGATTCCCTAGCTAAGAGGGAGCTTTGACAGGTCCCTCATCAAGAGGGAGTTTGAATTAGATCACCCTTAATTATGAAGGAGGGACAGTCGTGTTTTTCTATTTCATGTGTCGTGAACTAGACCAAGACTAACAACTGTAAGTCTAGGTGAAGGTCATGAAGAGAAATGAAGACACATGATATCTTCCCTAGTTGAGAGGGATAGATAGACACAACATCCTTGTCTTCACTTTAGAAGAAAGAATGGAGGATTGAGTAATCATCTAGCATCTGATACTCTTTAAGGATGTATAAGGCATCCAAGACAAGAGTAGGCAAGTGGACCAATATTCTTTGAGGGCTGGGAACCCAAGATAAGAATAGTCCTATAAGGTCATGCTCAGTGAATATCCGTGTGGGTATGTACCTTGAGAGACAATGATAAAGGTGTCTATAGTCATTGGTCTCAGAAACATTGTGCTCTGATCTAATGAAAGATAGAGATGCCAGTCAAGGATTTGCTATGGATACAATGTTGGTTACTATGATGCTATACAGATGGGTTACCAATCTAATTCTTCAAATTGTGAATGACCAAGTACCATTATAAATACCTCCCTAGTTAAGAGGGAGTGTTGAAGAAAGTATAACTAGGTTTAGTATTTACAAATGTAACTTTGATCTTTGTACTTGTCAAGAAAAAAATATTATTTTTGTAAATAAAATGAATGAGTTTCTTGCTTATTTCATAGGTCTAGAAAAGTTAAAGAGTCAAAGTCCAATGTAAGGAGCTCTTCTTGAGCCTTCATGTAATATATATGGGTTAATCGAATGTTTAAGAATAGCCCTCCAAGACCAGCACAATCCTCTTGAAGACAAAAAGAAAAACAAACAAAACATTGAACAACACAGTCACATTAGCCAACAAAAAATAAATTTAAAGTCATGTTTGTCCAGCTGCTAATATCGGCGTATTATGGAGGTACAACACCTTTAAATAGGTGTCTAGGTTCATCATGTAACTATGGATTACAAAAGTGTAGATTATAGAAGTGTGGATCACAAAAATACGGATCAAAAGAATTTGGATCACTCTGAAATTTAGATGACGTGTAATCTCGGGTCTCTCTATAATGTTTTTTGGGAAAAAGGACTTCGAATGCCTCTGTTATCCTTGGTGATTATCACAGTAAAGTATATCAGTCTCATGGCCAGATCTCTTCTAGTTTTCAATGACTACTGTCTCGAATGTTACAGTCACGGAATGCATATAAAGAACCTCAATCATACTCTATCTCAGCTTGTATATATACATAGTCACAGTCTTGATGTATCTACAATGGAGAGGATCATACAATCTTGGCATAACATCAAGACACAATAATGATCTAAGTGTAGTCACAACTATGATCTCAGATCTTTGTAGTAGTGCAGCAAGATGATACAATAATTATGGTGCAGTTGAGATGATGTGAAGATGGAGTAATGGTGCAGAAGTAATGATATGATTGTCATAATAAGTATATCAGTAGAAACACAATAATGTTCTCAGTGATGACAACAGCAAGGAAGATCTTTGTAGTGCAATGATGATGAACTCAGGAACAGTGAAGAAGAGGATTGGTCTCTTGGTCTTAGAGTGGCATAGTAGGTCAAGGGTCATGGACTTGGTGTAAGAAGAATCCTGTGTGGCTTTTCCTCTCCAAGAGGGAGAGGTTTGGGCCCTAGGATAATGCCAACATCTTGTGTTCTTGTCTCTTTTTTTTTGTAGCTATTTGATGAAATAAGAAACTCGCATTCTAATAATGTCAAAGAGAAGATTGTGTTAATAAGAAAAATAGAAAACACCTCACAAATATTTATCAAGTCAAGAAGAATCTCGTTAACTTCATGTGCCCTAGATTCTTCAACATCATCCATATTCACTAAAGTAGCTAACCAAAGTTTGGAAAACTTGTTCTAAAGTTTTATTAGACACAAACTAGATGAAGAGGATTTGGCTAGCTCAATTTGAATTATACTACAACAATTGAATGAATGGATCAACTTGTAAAATTCCATTTCCAATAGTGTATGATACGCCTTCAAAGGGTGTTCCAAGCATGGTTAAGTTAAGGAGTCTTCATGTACATAATTTTGTAGAAAGAAGATGACATTCATGAGCATTCAATAGATTAATAATGACTATAAGAAAATGATAAATTTATATAAGAAATTGAAGGCTTTCAAAGAACATGATACAATTATTACACATTTAGGGTATACTATGTTTTTCGAGAGAAATATCATATTCAAGAAAGGATACATTTCTTAGTGGAAAATACAACAAATACATGTATAAGAAAATTGATCCATGTAAGAATTTTAGAAAATTATATGTACAAACTTGATTAAATTATATGTACAAACTTGATTAGATGAAGCCTTTGAAATTTGTTCAATATTTAATGTTTATGACTTATATAAGTTTCATCAAGAATAAAAGAATAGTGAAATAGAGACCATGCAAAGTGGGAATGATAGTTGCTAGTCAAGCTAGCTATAGTAAAAAAAAATATTAGCAAAAAAGAGATGATGGAAGAGTCAAGGTTAAGATAAATTTGATATTTAATCAAACAAAATAAAAAAAATTACATATGCATAGTGGATTTCAAAAGAAAAATATTACATAAATGATTCTAACTCTATTCACATGAATTAGATTCTATGAAAAATGTTTAATCAAAAATATTTCTTAAATCATGCCATCCATTTTAAATAAATTCTTTTAATGTACATTTCCTATTATTCAATTACTTTAAGACACTAATAGTACATGGTATATAATTACATTAAAAAGCAATTACTAAAAATATGAATTCACATAGTCAAAAAAATAGACTAGAACCTATCTTGAGGAAGGAGTAGACTATTCGGGTACCATATGAATTAAGGAGAAGTACCAGATTATACTATGAAAAGCGAAAATACTATTCCAAAATTTGCAATGTACAATAAAGGAGGAGGG
>APFE030180085.1:53492-102447 GCA_000404065.3 Pinus taeda
AAGAGAGGTACCAGTTTATATTATGAAAAGAGAAAATACTATTCCAAATTTGCAATGTACAATAAAGAAGAATCGACTGTGTATAAGTGTATACACAGAAATTTGAGATTGTTTCCCAATGTAATCATTCTTTCAGTAAATATAGAAAGGCCATTACATAATATCGAATTGACAAATTATTTATTAATAAGTCAATCTATCTTTTTCCTAACTGACTTTATGATATTTAGATTTGTTTGAATAGACTCTTTTTATACTAATAAAACAATTTTATTGTATTAAGGAGAGGATAGAATATATATACGTATTATTGCATATTAAGGAGAGGATAGAATATATACCCGTATGTAGAAATCAATGACCACATAATTCTCAAACGAGGAGCCTCACACATAATTTATAACTCTCATTTAGCAATCTGTTTCGGGCCATCTCATGGAAGAAAACAACTTCCAATTTGCGCCATTCTGCATGGGCAACATGTATTTGCAACGAATGTAATCCATTCAGGTACATCAACAAAAACGTATTCGTAGACCACGGTTGGATTATTTGCGTACACAGTGAAGACATTTTATTATCTGAATATAGGCTGCGTTATAATATCAAGAGTGGGCATACTTTCCTCGTCTGTACATCGGCCCGTTTTTTTGGTGCGATATCAATATTTCAATTTCACACTAACCTGTACGTCTAGGACGCACTGACCATTGCAACATTCATTCCAGCACTGACCGTTACAACATCCATGTAGGATACTACACATTGTTGGTATGCAGTAAGAGCAAGAAACAGTATAAGCATTTAGTGCGTTTACGGCTTTCAACTATCTGGTGAGCAAACTCATACATTTATAAACAATGTACTCTAAAGAATTCTCCATTTCCCCTTGAAGTTAATTTTGGAAATCTCGGTTTTAACGGTTAAATTTCAGAATTTTGTTCTACCCTGAAAACAATTCGAACGCTCTAACCATCAAAAAAAAAAAAAATTGGCAAAAAATTTACAGTCCTAGTGAAATTGTGGTGTCAGTGGACAACCCCTTATGGAACTAAGCAGAATCTTTGTCCGTCCAATTTAAAAAATATGCGACAGCCAAATATTTTTACTCTTTTTGCATTCGCAAACACAATCCATCTAGATCTGAATATGATAAAATTGATAGCGATGTTTACGGCCTCTAACATACTATTCGCTGAAAGCGAATCCAACGAAACTGAACGTTATATGACTGACAGCGATGTTAAGAACCGATTCCATTGAACTGCCCGTTAAACTAACTCTCTGCGTGTAAATGCAGAAAATGTTTTAAAGCTTGAAGTGTCTTCCAGCGAGGAAAATAAACAAATAAAAGCCAGAGGCAAATGAGACATCACATCATAATTCAATTAATTGACAATTTCAAATTTTATTTAATGGGCTCGAATTGTGAGGCACACACAGGCATATTTACCAGTATATGCTCATCACTGGATAATATACCTGCTTCAATCCTAATATATCCTAGTATATTGCCTCATCTATCTATTGGTAAATAGTGGTTGCCATGAAGCACTCTACTGTCATGTAAATGACAGAATTGTAAATTAAATAGAACGCCACGTAGTCCCTGGTACCTGCCTCCAAGAAATTAACAAAACAGAAGAAAGTCAACTGCTCTCTTCCCAACTGCTGGATATTCCTGCTAGCACGTTTAGAAACAGTTTCTGATATCAGCGAATCCCGATGCCAACTTCGAATAACGATTCAATTATTTGGGAGACCGTTAATTTCCGTACTTCAATATATATTTTTTATTTTATTAAAAATGATTTTAAAATTTTATACCTAGCAAAAACAATTAAAATATTAAAATGCAAATTTTAATTATCAAAACACACACTTATAAAATTATCAAAATAAATTCTACTCAATATAAAAAATAACAATTATATGTATTCTCCACAATCCCAACAAATATATGGCTGAAGCCTTCAAGCAATATGACTATAGCTACCTTGGATTTTAACTTCATGCAGCCTTCACAATTCTTTTTGCAATGCCGTATCATTTGTACATTGGCATAATACAAATTACGACGTGTCCTCATTGGCAACAACTGTGAAATCCTCCATGTTCAGCCAACAATCCCTGCCGCCTATCATCTGTATGACAGAATGGCTCCCCCACCTTGAATAAAACTTATATTTTTTCATAATGGGAATTCATGCATAGTTTAAATTTATTTAAAACATTGAAACTGCGAAATGTACTCGCTGATGATCCCTACAATTTTATGATGGAAACAACACTTTAGACTTACCTCGAGAATTTCATTATATTTACTGAACTTATGCCTAAAAGGAAATCGGTTTTACTATGGAACTGGTGAGATAAAGTTTGTTCATGAATCCTTGTAAGAATCTCTATATGATAGAATGGTCAAATTATAATTCGAAGTTAAAGTAGATAAATTAACACTAATTTGTGCCGGTGGAGTTGTCCACAGTTCCATGACAAGTTGAGGAGCATAACAAATTAAAAGTTTGGTCAATAGTTGCACCACAATGACTATAACATACGATCCCAAAACAAAGTAATCAAGGTTGCAAACCATTAAACATTGATCAGGCACTATTATACAACATGGAACAATCGAATAAACTTGTGATCAATCTAGCTTCAAAATACATGTGACATCATAATTAGGCACCTTTATATATTTTGAAAATGTTTGAGTAAGATGCAGATTGAAGAGACTTTGACGGACTTTAACATATAAAGAAGGAGGGCTGCCGGGAAGAAGTCCCTGCCTTGAATGGGCATCCGATTTGGGGAGAGCTGTTTTGTTTCATGGATGAGCTCTGCTTAAAATCTTGTTCAAACCTGTAGTTATTAATTGTATCAGCACGAATGAAAAATTAACTCTATAACTAACATGAAGTATTACACGTATTGGTTATACTTAGCTTCATTACCTGTGATATAGTGTTGATCTCATATTCAATGTGAGGTAATAGTAAACCATATATTATGTAGAATAGAATAAGGATATTTATGGTTAATCATATACTGTAATTGAATCATAGATCAGAATGCTATGTGGTGAACTCTTTAGTTTGTTTCTTGAAATATGGAAGAATTTTAATCTTTTCAGAAGTCCTATTGAATCTGGAAAATAAACCAATAGGTTTTTTGCAGATATAAAGGAATTATATTGGGCAACTTATGAGAGCTACTTTGCTTAAAAGACGAGCTCTGCTTAAAACCTTGTTGAAACTTGTAGTTAGAAAAGAGAAATATGTGAGAAGCACACCTGAATGATTGGAGCACACCTAGATCGAGAGCAAGAACAGTACAAGAGACGCACGCCTAAAGGACAAATCACCATTATTGGAGCACGCGTAGATCAAGAGCTTGAAGCATAGGAAAGACCTTAACTTGTTTAATTGTAATGCAAAAAATTCAATATTCCACAAAACCAAGTCGATGGTTCACAGAACCTCCTCGTTACCCTGAGATTGTCCAAGTCGATGGTTCACAAAACCTCCTCGTTACCTGAGATTGTCCTATAATATATGGCTAAATATAAAGCGTTGAAACTGTGTTACAAAATTGGAAGGAAATGTTGTCATTAGAGTAAACCGACAATAATTAGCATAATACTAAACTCTCCACTAGCTGCTATAGTTTCTAAGGAAATGTTGGCTAACTTGTCAGCAGATTAGCTCTCAGAAGGATGCAGAAATAAATCAAATGGACTGCCTAATAGTGAACTTATTTCTATGATACCGGATCCGTGGAACCACATATTGGCTCCAAGAACCCCCAAAACAAATTCCAAAACATAAAGTTGCCAAACCAAATTCCAAAACACAAAGATGGCATCTAGCTGTGATTGCTGGGATAGAAGATTGAAGAAATTAATTGAAGTATATCAAGCAGCAAACACTTTATTGCTGCTATTGTTGTACCCTAAGGACTGGTGAAGGTGATTAAGGATTCAATTGTGTTGTTGCTTTTAATGGAAACCTTAGCACAAGTGCTTTGAGAGACATAGAAAGCTTCTTAAAGACAACCTCTCGGTTGATTGTAGGCAAGTGCCTAGGCCATCTTTGATAGAGAAGTGCACGGAAGATTATTAATGGTGGCTTTCGGTTGCACTCTAATTGTCACGAAGTTTAAAAAGATAATAAAAGGGGGGCTTGGTTCAACTGGCCTTCATGAAGGTAAAGTCAAGCCCATACATGGATCCAAATGCTTCCGGGGTAAATCAGGTTGATCTCAAGGAGGAATGTCTTGTTCTGGTGGCCTACACACAACAATAGACAGCTTCATATTAACGTTGCATTAAAGTGAAGAGGAGGAAAGAGATAGACAGCTTCATATTAACCTTGCAGTAAAGTGAAGAGGAGGAAAGAGAGGAGATAAATCGGTAAGTAGGGCTGACTGTAATGCAGAATCCTAAGCCACAATTCTCCAACAGAAATATGGAAGAGGGAGAAGATGAAAGAGCAGAAGAAGTGGAGTGCTAGTTAGGGTTTCAGGGCATATACTCATGGGCACATTTGTCACCAAAAGCTCAAGTAAATCTATGCACATTACATGTACATAAGTAAATCTATAGCTAACACAAGTATTGTTGCTACTTAGTAACAAATATACAATCATGAACAAGGATGAAATCTGCAGCTTCATCACACTATTTCACAGAAAGAAAAGCATACTTGGAATGATATTTACAGAGAGGAAAACATATTGTGCATTACCATGATTGGAATCACCAAAGAGTTTCATTATTATTAGAAATGAGTCACATTCACCAATCCATTTACATTCATTCATCTATAGCTCAAGTCCCCCATGAACAAGATTCATAGAACCAAAGTGGAATCATAGAATTTGGACCGTTGCGAGTGCGGAATTTCAGAACATGTTTTAAGTGTTTCTTCCCCCTATTTATAAGAAGAGGGGAAGCTTTGAATTAACAGTTACAAAATATATCAGCGAAGGGCCAACTATCAGATTGACTAGTTGTCTAGGCCTGGGATATCTCTGTTGCACAAACTGATTTCCTTATATTTGATTTTGTTCTTGGAAATATAGAATCTATATAATAAAAGAAATTACAGAAAAATAGAAAAAGGAAACTCAATGATGATGGAGGAAAATTTCGTCCTATGGTTCCTATGAAGGCCCTTGATAAGGCCATGTCTATGCCATAATGCATCCCTCTAGCTGCTCGACCAGTTCCTGACGTTTTCATCTTAACTTCCCGACTTCTCCACTCTCTATAGTTGGTAGCGATCAATTGTGTTTGCTTGTCACAGAGCAACAACAGAGTTTTTTCGGGTAGTCCTTTGCATTTATGACAGAGTGGAGCTCCACGCTGAGCCATTAAGTCTCCCTTAGTCCCCATACCTTCATTTACTCTCCGAAGACATGCAACAAAATAGTCGAATTCATTTCTAAGGCCATTGTTGTCTTGGGTTTCTTGTTGCAGGGGCCTCTACATGATTAGCGCATATCGATATCCCATTGCTACATACATTTATTCAAAGTCTCAGCTATCGAACCATCCACCTTTAAAGCTCTGTACCAATTCTATCGGGGCATCACCGCATGAGGACTGTTACTCTTAAAAGCGTTACATCCAACAAGCCCTAATCTCCTTTGGCCCCCTTTGGTTTAGCCCCTTTCTACCTTTCCTCTCATCTGACCAGGGGGCTGCGACTTGGTGCCTGGCTAAATATCAGAGGTTGGGAAATTGGCATTTTCGAATCAGAGTTTTTATATTGGAGTCGAAACATGTGTGCGATTTCCAATTGTGATAGCCCTTGAATGCTTACCCCTTGGTTCCTCAGATCTTTATGTGACCAGGGGCCAACCCCCTTATTGGAGCCCCGCATTCAGAGGTTCGCAATCGATGATTTCTTTTTGATGCACAACACAACTGCCATCATCAATTGTCAATAGACCTTTAGTGCTTAGCCCCTAGTTCTTTTAGCTCTTTATGTGACTGTGGGCCAACCCCTGTATCAGAGACCCTTTAGTGTTCAACCTTGGTTCATTTATCTTTTTATGTGACTGTGGGTTAGCCCTTATTGGAGCCCCTTTCTCGGTAGATCGCAATCTAGGTTTTAAACTTGATGTAATAATATGCCTTAACCTACAAATGCCTATTTGCGATCTCCGATGTCACTTCATCCTCTACCACATGTCACCTTGTGAGTTGTGACATGTGTTACCTTATTTTGGCCCCTTATGACCCCTAAAAATGCCAGATCAACATGCCACGTTTCCTTTGTAATGCCACGTCATGATGACCTTAGCTACCATGCGTCCTTATCTACTCCAATAGTGTTCTTCCACATGCCCGCCTAAAGAGAGAAAAAAGGTGCGACGATACTTGGTTTGTCACTGAAATCGTTTATTAAATTGTTTTCGACCCTCTTGGCACTTTAACACCAATGACATTCATTGATTGCAACCTGTTTAAGATTGACATTTTGACAACATCGATCATTCACCACCAATATGGCCTGGACCCAATATGAGATTTGCGATATCAACGATCACTCCGTCTCCATTTTTCTCTGACCTTTGCGATATTGATGATCACTCCATCGCTATTTTTCTCTGACCTAGCCAACTTCTACTTCCAGAAAACTCTGATTGTGATTTGCAATGAGCCGAGATGTTTGATCTGTCAGGATCTTACCCCTGGTCTTTATATCTTTGTTTTTTGGCTTTCAAAGGGTAACTTCAACCTACTCTAACTTCTGATCGTGAGTCCATTTTTAACTTCCACATACTGTTGGAAAGATAATCCTGAGCATTATCCAATGGAAAGAGTATGATTTAGCTTTGAGTGTTGATATGGTTTGGGATATGTCTACAATATTTACTGCTCTTTTGTGCTTTGGGAAACTTGAAAACACTTTTTGCAGTGAATGACAACATTGGCTCTAACTGGGGACAATGGTTTTCGAGCAAGGTGTTGAGAACCTGCAAACCGATAGCCTTCACCACTGGGCATGGAGTTAAAAATATAATGATATTAGATGACTAGAAAATCTCCATGAAATTTCATTCATAAAGAGTTCTTTCTTCATCGAACTGAAATGTAGAAAAATAAATTCTACCAACTAGAAAGTAAATGCTTAGCTAGTGAGCTTATTTATATACAAATCCTACTTATGTACAGAGCATAATTCACCCAAGTGATTTCCACCCTCCAATGGAGCCAGGACAACATTTGGGCACTGGACCTAATGCCTCCATGCTGCTGAAATTTAAAAATCAAAACAAGCATGCACCATGAAAAGTCTTCAAACAAAATAACTGATACATGCTCTAGAAACAACCTCTGGTACTGACCAAAGAATTTTCTCATGTAATGAACTATAGGGTCATAAAACAAAAGAGAAGAATTTTCATATACCTTATTTCCATGAAAAGTGTGCCAACCAATATCTTCTTGGTCAAGACAACCGTAAAATTTGTTCAACAGCTCAGCTTTAGATTTTTTTAGAAGAACTTGTTGTTGGAAGCCTATTCCCCATTTGTTGGCAAACCACTCCCTTTGAACATTTGTGGCCATGTCATCCTTCTCTGAATAATATGAATCATAAATCGAAGGAGGTTCTTGAACTTGTTCTGCAGGTGAAGGCTATGCATCATGGACTAGAGCCTCTTTGTTGACCTCCTCTTCTTGTGCAGTTTTCCATGACTGGGTTTGTTGTGGTTCTACATCACTTGACTCTCCATCAAAGTCATATACATCATAGGAAGGAGAAACATCAAATTCAGTTGGATAAGACCTTTGAGGGTTTATTTGCAGCTCGATGATGTTTCCTTCTTTACTTTCTTGGTCATTGGGTGATGCTTCTTGATGCAAGTAGATGTTTTCTTAGAGCGGAGCTCCACAAACATCTTCAGTAGGGTCATCAACCTCATGAATATCATCATCATTCAAATGTGCACAACAATCTTCAAACAGAGCATTCAATGAATATAATATTTTACAATAATGATGGAATGCTATGTGAAACATTTTAATGAAGATACACTACCACGAGTTATTATTTTGTACCAAATTCTAAAATCGTCTTATAAAGAGTACATGAATAATTTTATCCATGCATCTTCAAAAATAATACCCTCTTGTTCCATGCATTCATGAAAATCCTTAAGGTGTTGGTCCAACCTTCTATCTATGTTTCCATTGAATCTAGGTAAATAGGTATTCCATTCATGAAATGAAGGGACATGATTGGGATAACCAACGATAGAAGAAAAATTCAATGGCACAAATTGGTTGGCTAGGAATGCAGGAATGGCCATTTTGAAAACTCCCTAGGTGAGTGATCTTCATTTTAAAGGTAGGGAAAAATTTCAGCTACTTTAGCATCAGAGTGAGTATAACGCTGCTTAGAAGCAAGGGTGATCAAATAGAGATAATAATAGTGGAGTCGTGAGGATGTTTACCATAAGATTGAAACAGTGGAGTTGCCAAGGTGAGAGATCTTCAGCCCACACTTCCATTGCTCACCTGACAGGGGGAATGTAAAAAAATTTCATACCCGGGGAAAAATATTCTAATCCGTTCCCTGGCAATGACACCATAATGATGTTGTCACTTTTAATGGAACCCATAGTGCAAGTGCTTCAGGAGACATAGAAAGATTCCTAGGGACAACCTCTGGGTTGATTGTAGATCAATGCCTAGGACATCTTAGATAGACGAGTGCATGGAAGATTATCAATGGGGACTTTTGCATGCACTCCAATTTTCATGAAGTTTAAAAATATAATAAAAGGGGACTTGGTTTAATCAACCTTCATGAAGGTAAACTCAAGCCAATAAATGGATAAAAACACTTAGGGGGTAAATTGGGTTGATCTCAAGGAGGAAAGTCTTGTTATGGTGACCGACACACAACGATAGGTAGCTTAATCTTAATGTTGCATTAAAGTGAAGAGGAGGAAAGAGAGGATGGAAATTGGTGCGTAGCACTCATTGCAATGCAGAATCCTAAGCCACAATGTTCCAGCAAAAATATGGAAGAAGGAGGAGATGAAAGAGTGGAACGAGTGGAGCATTAGTCAGGGTTTCAGGCCATATACTCATAGGCACATTTGACACCAAACCCTCAAGTAAATATGTGCACATTACAAGTACTTAAGTAAATCTGTAGCTAACACAACCACTGTTACTAATTAGTAACAAATATACAATAATGAATAAAGAGAAAACCTGTAGCTTCATCATACTATTTTAGAGAAAGGAAAACATACATGGAATGAGATTTACGAAGGGGAAAAAATATTGCGCATTTCCATGATTGGAATCACTAAAGAGTTTAATTACACTTAGAAATGGGTCCATTCACTAGTCCATTTACATACAACCATCTATAGATCGAGTCTCCCATGAACAAGCCTCATAGAACCAAAGTGGAATCACAGAATTTGGACCGATCTGGGTGCAAAATTCTGCAACCTGTATTAAGTGTTTCTTCCCCCTATTTATAAGAAAAGGGGGAGCTTTGAATCAACAGTTACAAAATATCTGAGCTGAGGGCTAGTTGTCAGATTGACTAGTTGTCTAAGCCTACGATATCTCTGCTGCACAAACCAATTTCCTCGTATTTGATTCTATTCTTGGAAATATAGAATGTACAGAATAAAAGAAATTACAAAAAAATAGAAAAAGGAAACTAAATGATGATGGAGGAAAATGTTGTCCTGTAGTTCCTATGAAGGCCCTTGCTCAGGTCATGTCTCTGCCACAGTGCATCCCTCTAGCTGCTTAGCCGGTTCCTATCGTTTTCATCTTAACTGCTAGACTTCGGCACTCTTTCTAGTTAGTAGTGATCAACTATGTTTTCTTGTCATAGAGCAACAACAGAGTTTGTCCGGTCAGTCCTTTGCATTTATGACCGAGTGGAGCTCCACACTAAGGCATTAAGTCTTCTTGAGTCCTCATACCTTCATTTAATCTCCGAAGACATTCAAAAAAATAATTGAATTCATTTATGAGGCTAGTGTTGTCCTTGGTTTCTTATTGCATGGGCTTCTACAGGATTAGCCCATATCGATATGCCAGTGCTCCGTACCTCTATTCAAAGTTTCAGCTACTGACCCATCCACCTTTAAAGAATTTTGCCATGATATCTGAGCATTGCCTCATTGGGACTCTTACTCTTAAAAGCATTAAAGACAGTCAGTCCTGATCTCCTTTGTCCCCCTTTAGTTTATCCCCTTTCTTCCTTTCTTCTTATCTGACCAGGGTCTGTGACCTGGTGCTTCACCAAATATCAGAGTTCAGAAAATTGGCATTTCTAATCGATGTTTTTATATTGAAGCTGCAAAATGTTTTTGATTTCCGATTGTGATAGCCCTTCAGTGCTTACCCCTTCATTCCTCGACTCTTTATGTGACTGCGGGCCAACACCCTTATTGGAGGTCCCCAATAGGAGGTTCACAATTGGCGATTCCTTTTTGATGCACAACACAACCGCCAATCACCAATAGCCCATTAGTGCTTAGCCCCTAGTTATTTTAGCTCTTTATGTGACTATGGTCCAGCCCCTCTATTGGAGACCATTTAGTGCTCGGCCCTTAGCTCCTTTAGCTTTTTATGTGACTGTGGGCCAACCCTTATCAGAGCCCCTTTCTCGACAGATCGAATTTAGGATTTTAACCTTGATGTAATAACATGCCTTAACCTGTGAATGTTGATTTGTGATCTCCAATGTGACATCATCCTCTACCACATGTCACCTTGTGAGTGGTGACACGTGTCACCCTGGTTTGGCCCCTTATGACCCCTGAAAATGTTATATCATCATGCCACGTGTCCTTCGTAATGCCACGTCATGATGATATCAGCTACCCTGCATCTTTATTAGCTCCAATACTGTTATGCCACGTGGCCCCTTGAAGTCAGAGAAAACTCCCGCAAATACTTGGTTATGCACTAAAATCCTTTGTTAAATTGTTTTCGACCCTCCTGATGCTTTAACACCATCGGTGTTCACTGATTGCAACCTGGTTAAGATTGAAATTTTGACAACACCGACCATCGATTGCGGATATGGCCTAGACCCGATACGAGATTTGCGTTATCAGCAATCGCTCCATCACCATTTCTCTCTGACCTTTGCGATATCAACAATCGCTCCATTGCCATTTTTCTCTAAGCTCACTAATTTTTGCTTCTGGAAAACTATGGTTGTGATTTGCAATGAGCCGAGACCTCCAATCTATGTGACCTTACCCTTGGTATTTTTCTCTTTGTTTTCTTGCTTTCAAAGGGTAGCTTCAATCTGCTCTAACTTCTGATCCAAAAGTTCAATTTTGGACTTCCACATACCATTGGGAAGCTAATCCGATCATTATCCAATGGAGAGGGTTTGATTTAGTTTTTAATTCTTATGTGGTTTTGGAGATGACTACAAAATTTACTGCTCTTTTGCACTTTGGGCAACTTGAAATCACTTTTTTCAATGAGTGACAATAAATTGGAAAAAAAATGGAAACTCAACTAAACATATTAATTATGAATCATTCTAAAAATTGACTATTAGAATAATGTAGCATTCAAGATATTGAACTGGCAGAAAAAGTTATCAACTAAACGAAATTGTTGCAACAAATTTCAAGTTACATTTAATCTCATGTTAATTAAGGAAATGAATATGTACATATGATCTCCATTACATTACATGTGGGATATATTGAAAACATATTTCTCGAGTGACAATAAAGCACTGTATGAATCATATTCAATATACAATTAATGAAACTATTCTATGAAGTGTGTCATAAAAAATACATTAATTACAGAAGGGCGTAAATACTTTATAAGTCATTAGAGAATTGTTGTGTGAAGTATAAGCAAGGAGTTTGCATTGATCAGAGCTTTGTGAGTGAAAGGATTTACACATATGTTGTGATAAATTAATTTTAGTGAGAGCTACAGGGCTCTTCAAAAAAGTGTTGTTTTAATATCTATAAGGTGTGTTCATTCCTTGATTTTCTAGTTCATTTGATATGTATCTTGTTTGGTTTTAATGTCTTCAAACAATCATTCCACCATGTGAAGAAAACCTTTAAGTTGCTAGTCATGACTAGTTCATAGTGCAACATAACACATTTTATATTTACAGGATTTCTAGACCTCCTCATATGCTACCAATTTTTTTATTATATATGGTTTTCCTTTGGGAAATCACATATGAAACTATTGTGGTTGGTGTCAATTCTTCTTTTTAAAGTAGAAACAACTAAGATTGGATTCATATACAATCAATATCAAGGTCTATAGATTGCAGAACCGCTACTAAAATTGAGTCAAATTACAAGATTACAGCTCTTTGAAGTGAACTTTTGAAGATATGATCCTCAAGAGGGAACCAAGAATCATTACAAGGAAGTAAAATTTAGTTGGCCTTATGTTCATAAATAATCACTAGCTGAGGATTAAAAACTACTCAGGCACACTAAAGCTTCTTCAAACTCCTTGGAAACAAGAACATGCTTTGATGTGCACAAACTACTTGGTATATAGAACATCTTTCCATGTGTGTTGGTATAGGGGTTGTTTTTGGATGTGCATAAATGAATTGATAAAACCCCGTCAATGTTCTTTAAGGTTTATAATATCATAGAATATCCATCATTACTAGGTTATGGAAGGTTGAAAAAAACATATATAAGGCTCTGTGGTGTTACTTGGTTGGAAGGCTTTGGGCTTCTTCGTAAATAAGTGGTTTGTAAGCATAAGAGGTAAACATTAGTGGTAGAGAGGAAATAGTGGAACAAGTAGTGTTTTTGGAGTATCCTTCTTGGTAACAGTTATCTAAGTCTCCTTCTTGGTAAGAGTAAGCGGTAATCCAAGGTAATTCTATTTGTTTTGAAAATATAAGAGAGTAAGAAAGAACTAGCTGGGACATTGATCATTCAAAAGAATTTTGGGGATACCTAGATGATTGAAGAAAAATAGGCAACAGTCAACATAAGTAAACAAGTTACTTAATGAACAAACTAAAATTGTAGATGAATATGTTAGTAAAAATGTCTAAAAAGGAGCATTGAACCCTTGAGTAGAAGGATTATGCTCTAAGCCATTGAGTACGTAGTATATATTTTTTAAGTGCCTAAAAGGGGGTCTTATATCAATGATCTAATTTCAGTGTAATCCGAAAGTCCACAAGCTAGGTTAGCCATATAATGTACTCCATTGATTACCCCGTTGGAGAATCTACTCCAAGAACTAATTAAAACGTTTATGCTAAGGAAAAATTGTTCATTCCCCAAATTATGAAGCCATGTATAGATTATAGTAATTCTTTGCTAGCTTGTTGCCAACAACCAAACTCTATAGCTGTTAAAAAGGGGATTTGTAATGAAACTTCGAGTAAATTAGAGTTGGTTAGTTTGTTTGGGTAGAGATAACACCATATGATCATCCTAGGGTTCTAAGAAAGGGATTGAAGTAAAAATACCCTTAACACCTATAATAATATTCACATCAAACTAGAACAAACCTTATATTTGATATAAAGTATAGGTAAATCATATATATGGTGTTTTGATGAGCCACCAGTATTTGATGATGACCCCACCCAAAGGAGAGGAAGGCTAAATTTGACCCTATTACAGGTTTTTTGCAAAAGAATGGGTGGTAATGATGAGAACATAATGCTTAGATCGAGTTTGAATCAACTAGTAATCAACTATGGTGTTGTCGAGTCAAATATAGATTAAACTATTATGTGGTTCTGGTTTTGCTACATGAAATCATTTTAAGAGAAATAAATAACTTGTAATTCAACAAGAAAAGAGGAGACATATTTAACATACAAACAATGAAATCATGGTAGGGAGAGTAGCTTTGGGAAAATACAACTACCTCATAATAGAATATAAAACATGTTCAACAGAGTACATATTCCTAAAATATCTCTCATGTTTAACATATATGAAGACTAATTCTACCACAATAATAGATCTCATGGATATCTCTCAAGTGAAATAACTTTGATTAATGCTTTAATCACCTCGCACTAATAAAAATTGTTTAGCATCAATTACATTCATTAATAAATGCACAAAAAATGTTTGGAATTTTTTTATTATAAATAGCATATCATTTTGTTGATAATAAACCGACCTGGCCCCCAAAGGTACTTGATTTCATATATCTCGGCTGCATCTATAGGGAGAGTATTTTATAAAAGACAATGGTCAAATGAGGGGGGTAAGGGAACATAACTAACCAAGCCCATTGATGACCTTTTAATTTGTTGCCTATGCCTCTGTATCTGACAATGGACCAACTATTGGGTCAACCTAGGCTATTGGTATCTCTCCTATTGCTTATGGCCGCTACGGTTTGGATCTTGACCGGTGGTGGAATTAGATTTTCATCTATGGATATAATGCTTGGGTTTATGACCTAAATGGATAGTTTTAATAGTATAGTATTTATTGGCTTTGTTGCATTTTCTTCTTTTAGGTTTGTATTTGAATGACTCATGATTTTGAGGATTTGCAAACATAGGGAAGAACATCATTCACAACAAAATAGAGGGTAGAGAACAAAACTTCATTCACAGGAATGATATGTAGTTTTGTAGTATATAATAAACTAAAATTATAGCTAAGTGGAATGTGTTCGCAAGAATAATATGAAGAAATATGTATTTAATATATATTATTAGATATCAATGATGTGATTCGTGTTGATGTGTTTATCTTTGTCAAATTTCCTTGAACAAATGTCATATTTATGTGTTTCAATCAGCTAAATAAATTTCATATGTCTCCATAACGCTACACTTTGTGGCCAGGTGCCTTGGCCCTACCTAAAAGATGAATCTATCTACTGCAATTACACAGAAAACTTTGTGGCACATCGATTGGTGTACCTACCATTATAGGGTTTGCATCTGGCTCTGCCTTCGTTACTACTATTTATGGTTCCAGTTTTGGATATGCTGCTAGCATAGGGTATGGATCTTCATGATCTGGAATAAGATTTGTTCCTATATCCCTCGGTGTGTAGCACAAGGTTGCTCCTGGTTGACATCTATCTACCCCAATTTGACAAGTAGTTCTAGACACTTTGCCAAGTGGACAATTTCACCTTGCAAGCAACAGGATATTGCCCAACTATTACAAACCAGCAAATGGGCGAATGACCTTCCTGTTACAAATATCTTCTTTTCTCATGGAAGGAACACACTTAGTAGAGGGGTTTTCTAGTCCCGGGCTAGACATGGCGACCAAAACCTCAATATATAAATCTTCCCATAGGAGTTTAGAAGGAGGAATTTTTTAGCAAATATTAAGGCAGTTTTTATTTCATTATGGATTATCAAACTACCACCTAAAGGAACAAGACTTGAGGAAGACCAACCCATTCTCACTCAATCAATATTATTCCTAGCTGCTCATGAAAACTGATTCAATAGAGGGAGTGTCAAGAAGTGTGACTTCCTGTGCAGAGAATCTATTATCCACTTCCATTGCCATTAACTAAGTTCCAAGACCATATTCATATTCTCCATGCAAAAATCCTAGAGTTTGCAACTTTCATTCCGAAACTTCAAAGTAGCAGTCTCTAATCGTTACCTATAAGTAGCAAAGGAAAGAAATGTTGTAAGGGCTAGAGAGTTCAGCCCTCCTTCACTAGGTATACCCTTTTTCTGCTTCATGTCAAATCTATTGGAATCCTACTCATAGAACCGCCCATGCCCAATGTATCACATTGGGTAGGATGGCCCCTAGGGTTTACACTTCCATATCATTTCCTCTACATGTTCTGCCAAGGACCAACCCCTTATTAGGTTTCAAGTTGTCCTGCAGTGAGTGTCAATGGTCTATTCAGGAAAACTTACTATGTGTATCCATTCTCAAAATGAAATCTTACTTCACATGTTTGGAAAACATTGACAAAAAAATCTTGAAGGTTTTTTCAAGCCATCTCCCATGTGTTCCCTAAATCCCAGCTAAGAAGCATGTATCCCAGCAAAAAATATAAAGCCTCCAACTACTTCTGATTCTTACAAAGGTAGACTTACCAAGGTAGACATCCTAGACAAACATGTTGATCCCTTGAATAAAAAAAGAAAACAATCCTATATGGGCCAAAGATGAAACAATATTGTAAGGGCCAGAGATGCTAGCTCCCATTCCACTATAGTAGACACCGCAACAACAACAACATAATTTCACCAACTGGAAAATTCAATTGCGTTAAATGACCTTAGCTTTATTATAATAAGATAACATTCTAAGCTTTCCTATAATAAGATGGCATTTCATAACATTTAATAATTGTAAATTGATGTCAACATTAGTTTACATTTTGGAGATACAAAGGAAACAAGTCAAACATAATATATGCTTATGGCCTCTCCGCCTCAAGAGGAGGCCAAATAGGACGATGAGATAAAATACCATATGGTTAGCAGATGGAATCTCGTGTATAAGATGGAAGATGGAACCTGGTGTATAAGATGCAGACTCGAAATGGAAGGTAAACAAACTAATGCTAAAAACACATTTCGAGTTACTATAGTCCCATGCTAGAGGACAATGAATAATAATATGTTAATGTGATTTTTTTATAAAAACTATATCTATATATATATAGGATACTAGCTTTTATATAAACCAATGAATATAAAAGAAAAATATCATTGCTACTTAATTGTCCCTCAACTAATTATGTTTTATAAAAGTCACATCTATATTGGCTTTAACAA
This sequence comes from Pinus taeda, assembly GCA_000404065.3. Classification (NCBI taxonomy): domain Eukaryota; kingdom Viridiplantae; phylum Streptophyta; class Pinopsida; order Pinales; family Pinaceae; genus Pinus; species Pinus taeda. The sequence continues at coordinate 70,253 of APFE030180085.1, forward strand.
AAAAACAAAATTAAAGAAATAAATGCAATAGCCAACATTTTATTCCACTGTTGCAGCATAGAAAAACTCTTGATCTGAAAATTAAATTTGCAAGAATCATTGAGCATTGGAAAATCAATTCTAACATTCATACCACAAAAGATTACACCAATGACATTGATAGAATGTATTTAATTATTTTAAATTGACAAAGAGATACATGGTAATATGAAAATTAGCGTAAATAAATAAAAATGACAACTATTGGTGAGCCATGACCTCTTTTTGTAGTTTCAAATCATTGCTCTGTGGATTTAGATTATATTTTGAAAGGCATGAATCCTTTCACTGCAATTTTACAGAAAAACGATTCCTAAAAATTAAAATAGTGTAGGAATTGGAATTGCATCACATCACATCCAGTAAAAGTAAGCGGCAATGAGATATAAAAAGAATATCAGATCATAGCTATAGTTGAAGCTAAATCGCAAGGATCGCTAGCACATAATTCTTAGGATTCAACCTCTAAACTACTTGTGCCACCTCAATAAAAAAATTATAGTAGTGAAAAACTCACTAGAGATGTAAAAATGAAGAGAGAGAAAATATTATATTTTTTAGCCAAGGCTGAATGTACCAAAGATGGATTCTCAAGCCACATGTTGGAGAATCTAATTCCAACCACCTACTGAGTATCATAACAATCCATCCAAGTGTCATAGTTAGTTGATTTTAGTCCAACTCTGTTGAGTTGTAGTTTAGTCTCACTGCAATCATTTATTACTAATGTATCTAACATAATCTATTTAACTGTAGATAATATTGACAAGATAATATCTCTGCTCCACACTTATTTCATTCCTTATCATGATATTAGAGCTCAGCCTTTGTAAAACTCCTTGAGAGAAATAGAGACTGTGAAGGAGCATCTATGGAAGAATCCTTTGTTGTTTGAAGAAGCCATCGTTGTGAAGAAGTTTGGGCGAGTGAGTGATTTCATTATTGGAGTTTATTTTAAAACAAATTCTTGAAGTGGCAACGCTACAAGCATGCTATCAATTTTTTTAATTTTTGAAGTGTCCACAACATTCGAAATAGAGGAGAAACTGTGTTGATCATGGAGAACTTAAAAAAATGCAATACAATGTTGCTTGTCTATGTTGAGAAGAGCGATGTAGTGCAAACATTAGCAAGCACATGAACATGTATTAAAAAATAAACGTCTAATGAAAACCTGTCGTCTCGAATTGATATTCGATTATTAGAGTCAACAGAAAGGAAAGGTATTTGCCCATACGTTTTGTGAAATGCTTATCAAAAGCCCTCATGCAATTTTTTTTAAAAAGGGACTCCAATCTTATTTTATAAAAATATGTATGTGTTGAAAAGCTCACATAATTATTGAGTGCCTTTGATATTATTTCGAAAGGCGTTGTGTAATTTTTTTGAAAAAAAGGGACTTTGTTATATATCGTATTGAAACCGGGGTGCAAGGGGAGGGATTCTCTTCAATCCTAAAGGAATAATAGTGGATAAATACACCTTGGGTCTAGGTATCATGACCAATAATCAAATGGAAGTTTATGGCTTGTATACGGGGCTCCTCCTAGCCCAGATGAGGGAAGTTAAAAAAATTACAATTATGGGGGACACTTACATGGTAATTAGAAATTCAAGAAACTCATCCCTTACACATGAAAATCATATAAACTAGACTCTTCATCATGTTCAAAATATTCATCTTTCCTTTGAAAGCTCGTGATCCTCCCATATTATTTGAAACCTCAATCCAGAGGTGGACTTGATGGAAAATAAAGCATGCAATTTAAATGAAGGGTCTTTGTAAATTAATGGGATCCCTAGTCTCCAACCTATTCCCTAACTTCCCTCATGTTCAATCCCATAATGTTCCCACCATATAACCCCTCTCATTTTTGGCACTCATGGCTTATCTCCTATGATCCCAAAGTTGTTATTTATTCGCCTCTTGTCCAGTTGACTAACCGCATTATGAGGTCATCTCACCTACCCTCAATCTCCTGTATGATGATAAACCTCCTCTCTCTCATCTCCCCTCGATGTGACACTTCATGGGTTGAATCTACATCAAAGCATGGGACGATTCATGTCTAGTTCATGGTTCAAGGTTTATCATAGGACTTTGAAATTGTTGGCAATGTGAGACCTCTCATCCTTTGTGCTACATTTAATTCTCATGGCCCAGACTAAACAAACCAACCACTCAAGCTCTTGGCTGCAAGTAATGGAATCTCTCTCTCCTCTCAAGGAAATGATGACATTGTATAGGGATTGTGGAGGCTCAGACTCATCTATGCCCCATCACATGAGCTATCTATAGGGATATTATTATAAATTTTAGTTAGGATGTCTGCAACTTCCCATTCTCCTTGTTGTTTACAATTTTGGTTGGATTTTGTTTAGTTCGCTTGGTTTGAAGAATCTAGGAGAGTCTCTCGGGCCATGGAATACAACCTTCCTTAAGGACTGGGTGTGCAGCGTCCTTTTTGGGCAACACTCTAGTTTTCCCCAACACATTCTATGGAGTTCAATTCTGGAAGAGAACCATCAGTTTTCTGCTTTCCATTTTCACTCCATAGTACCACTATCAGAAAAGGTCATTGGTAAGGGTCATGCTTGTGACAAACATTTAAGGTCCAACACCAATGTCGCATATGGTGACAGTCCTTAAAAAAACATTTTTGTAAGTGTATATAGTGATGCTCCTTTAAGGTTTGTCACCAAATCCATTTTCAGTGACACTTTCAGTGAGGGTTGTTAAAGGCCTGCCACTAATTCTCTCTTTGGTGACACTTCTAGTGACGATATTTTATTGACCCTCACCAATGCTCTTTTTCGTTATTTTTGGTGACGGTTAAAAAGTGTTCATCATCATTGATCATTCCAATGGGTTTTTTATGACACTAAGTTCATGTTACTATATTTTCTTTCAAAATATAATGATTTAAGACCATTTTTATGGAGTCTTTTTCATTATATATCTAATGCCATAGTGGTTAGAATTAGTCGATTTGTTAGGAAGTAATTAGTGTGTATAATTTTCCTCAAGTAATGAGAATATAATTTTCTTATGAGTCAATACATGGTTCATCTCTATTAGGTTTATTATCTAACAAATTCCCTTTAGATAAAGTTCCACTAGTGTGTGTAGGAACTATAATATTTAAAACATAATCAAGCTCTGTCAATTCTATTAATGAGGGAGACGTAGCACTCCTCAACACTCTTGGGACACCTTAACATGCTTTGGCACACGCTAACATTCTTTGGCACCTCGCATGTCTTCGGACATCTTTATACCTAGAACATCTTGCCATGAATAGGATACCCAAACACATGTTGGCAGGCCCTAGCCTGTGTTGACATGTCCTGTACTCCCTACAAGACCCTAGAACATTTTGGAATGCATTAAAATACATTAACACTTGGCACAGATTGGCACTTGGCATGTATTCGAACCTATTACTGAAGTGCCTAGCCTACCCCTATCAAAAAAGATAAAATCCTAGATTAATAACCCTCTTATGTGTTCATTTCCTTTCATTTTAGCTTGGTTCTTCCTTTTATTTCCTTGACAGTCCTTAACACATATTGGCATACCCTAACACCCTGAACATCCTAGCATGCTTTAATATCTGGCATGTCTTGCCATGCCTTGGCACTATTTGGTGCATGCTAACACACATTGGAACTCCCTAACACACTCTAGCACTTCTTGACATGCCCTAATATTCCCTAGCATGCCTTATCAATGCTTAAAATAACTTATCACTCCCTCCTTAGCATGTTAGCTAGCATGCGTTGACACTCCCTGTCACACCCTCATATTCATTCACTTCCATGCATTTTGACCAACTTCTCCCTTGTGTTTCCCTAGTACTCCCTAACACTCCTAAGCATGCATTAGCACTCTCTAGCACACCTTAACACTCTTCGACAAGCAACAAATGTGAAATCCTCCATGTTCAACCAACAATGAAAATGAAAGCTCAACACAATGATTATCCTCCTTCTCGACTTCCCTGCCCCTTATTATATGCATCACAAAATGGCTCCCCCACCTTGAATAAAACTTATACTTTTTAATAATGGGAATTCATGCATAGTTTAAATTTATTTAAAACATTGTCACTGCAAAATGTACTCGCTAATGATCCCTATAATTTTATGATGGAAACAACACTTTAAATGTACCTTGATAATTTGATTATATTTACTAAACTTATGGTTAAAAGGAATTCGGTTTTTACGATGGAACTGGTGAGAACGAAATAGATAAGGAGTTGCATGTGCTCAAGCAGCAACCCAAGAAGAACAAGAGCTACATAGACAAGAGAATGAGTTGTAGCAAGAAGCAAGAATAGGTATAGCAGTGAGTGCAACATGCACTCACAAAGGAAGTTATGCTCGTACAAGTTAAACATCCATCCTAGCAGCTGGCATAGAGTAGACATGGTTAACAGTGTTGTTGATCACATGCAAGGGATATAGAAGCATGCATGTCATTGTGCGTAGGCATGCAATCCCACCCATTCAACACACTCACCGAAGCGAACACAAGAAGTAAGTCCAACTGGAATTGAACATGTAGTTGACAGTTGATGCATATTACCACCAGCACACACTGGAAGCTCAACACGGGCACTATGCATTAGTTTGTTGCCAATTCATCTGCACCCAAGAAGACCATGCGCATGCTAATAGACGATTTGGATGGAGAAGCCATACCAATGCACCCAGATGCAACACAAGCAAGAGTTCGATTCAGCAATATGTCACCATGGGGCGCATGCACACCATCACGGACGACCAAGCTTGGCATCAACTCATCACCTTCACCATCACAATCATGTCAAAGAGTTGATCTCACTACAATGGACCGAGTGTTAGTGATGCCTTGCATGTCTTTCTGAAGCCATTTTGTCTCACATGAGCACATGTGCAATGTAATGTAATGTCTTGTCAAGTGGAAGTTCAAGTGTCAATCGCTGGATGTAACAGTCATAGAGTAGATGAAAAGTCATGGGGGTAGATGAACTATCACAAAGAGGAATGTCAAGGGTCATCCCACCCTTTGCTATAAATAGAACCTCATAACTCATAGTAAAGGCTTTTGGTTAGCCAAGCTTCCGATAAGACTATCTTGGAGAAAGCTTGGACAATATTGTAACAAGCCTTGACTTTTACACTGCACAGAGCTAGTACATCTCTTTGGAGGAGCACGTGGTTGTGGTTGTAACATTCTTCTATCAAAACTAGTGTTTGGACATGGATGTATTGTATAACTGGAACATACACTTCTTAATATAACGAGAGCGAGCATGTTTCATGCATATGATATATTGTATTCTATGCTATATGGTTTACTCTAAATCATATATGTATTGGTTCTCTTATGCATGCATGTATAGTTGTCTGTGTATGCATGTATGAATCTTTCTGAAATGTGTTGTTGGTTTAACCATCACTTTAGATTGCTTGCTAAGTTCCCTTCTATGTTGTGATGCATCTTCGCTCATGTGCTCCCTTCTTAACTGTGTGCTATCATAGGTTTCCAAGGGTTGCACTAATCTCAACCCCCATGTGTTAGAACCTCTGATACACCTTCCTTGGCTTACTGCAGCTGTCACACCCTTTCTACCAACAAAGTTATCCTACTTTTCTCTATGTGAAATCGTGATCAAGGCATTACATTACGACCCTCTACTGGGACTCATACACCAAACGGTCTAAGGTCTAATTGGACTTCTTACCAGGGAGATCCCCTTATATGTTGGTGGGTCCAGCACTGTCAACATTTTGGTGCTAGAAGGAGGACCAAATGACAATCTGAGTTCTCACATTTGTTTTGAATCTCTACATATCTATCATGACTAACTACCAAGTCATTCTTCCAGAGTGTATGTCTTATGGAAACGATTTCATTATCTCAGAAAAGCTCTCGGATAACTTGTCTCATAAAACATATGATGGTGGAGGCCACATACCCTTGATTAGGCACACAGTTAGCATTGTAGGCTCATATGAAAGGCATGGAATTTTTGAAGAATACATGACCTGCACACTGTTCGTCTACACACTTCAAGGGCACCCAATGCACTGGTGTGCCACGTTGCCTGAAAAATATATTCATTCTCTTACTCATCTGGTCGCAGAGATAGATTGTGCTTTCAATCAATTTAACTATAAAGAACTCAACAAAGAAATTCTGGAATTACGAATATCACCTGATAAATCCATTGAACAATTTTACACATGCTTTTGTAATCTTACATAGTGATTCCGTGAAGACGATATCGATTGGGAATTCTCGATGAAATATTTGAGTATCTCCTTCACATATCCAAACCACACTCAACACACTTCGGTGATGGAGTTGCGCAATCAAAGGCAAGCACAGTTGTTGTCACAAGTGACTATCCACCTTCACCTCATCAAATAACTCCACCATTGTAGATTGGTGCGGGAGATCATGCACACACATCTCTTGAACTGTCACATCCTCCAACCCTACCTGGTCTTGATATCTACGCATATTTGGATTGTAAGTATGTTGGTTTTCACGTGGATTTGTTCCCTCGACCTTCGTCCTTACGCTCTCTTGATCCTTTGGATTGTACTATCTTGTGTTCTCCCATTTCAAACTCCTCACTTGCTATGAACGAGGATCAAGTTTTTGATGGAGTTGGTGTTATGCAACCAACCTGTGCCATCATTCATGATGAGTGTGTATGGGAATTTAAAGAAGAACCCACGGTGAAGGATGACTTCCTTTGAACCGCGCCTCATCTGCTTTATCATGACATCCCTTGTGACTTTTCCACTATTGTTTTCCCTTGTGAAAACCCATTTCCAGATGTTTCTACTTCCAATCATTCACGGGACAAGTCAGATGTCAGCCTGTCATTATAGTGCGGAGAGGACACATCTTCCTCAGAAAATCCATCCAATTTGTCATCTATATTTCCTAAAAACACAGAGGGTGAACATCTTTGCTTCCCATCTACCCCTCTTCTCGATTCATCAAATCATGAGGATGTCGACAAACATCTTGAATTTTCATATCTTGGTTGTCATGATTTATCCACTTCCTCATTCAATCATGATGTTGATTCAATCATTGTTAATCTGTCCAAGACACTCGTCTATGATGATATATCTGTTGATGAAGTTGAAACCTCGCAGACTATTGAGGCACTTCAGCCTAAGTTGATGGTTATGTTAGGCCCTCGCTATCTTGAGGTTGGTTTGACTTCCGATCAGGAAATTTTTAAAACACTCAAGGCTCTTCATCAATCTCTACTTTGCATTGAAGATAAACCAAAAAACCAAATTTTGCTTCTTCCACTCGAATTACACTACCCCGTCACTCATGCATTTGAGGAATCTTACACAACAAGCATGCATGCACAATGTAAGTGGTCTACCTCTCTCACATTTTCTTGCATGCCACAGTCAAGATAATGCATACACTTAACATCTACACATAGTGTAGCATAACACCATGGCAACTCGACATAATGCACGTCATGTGCTTTCACTCATTTTCATTCTGTGCACACTTTTAGGCTCAGATTATGTTTGTCTTCACTATTACATCTTTCTTGTTTGTTGGTTCGCACAATTGTCTTATTCGTGAACCATGCCTTCACCAACATGGATCAACCAATGCACCAGTGGTTGCATTGGAAGTATCACTTCACGTGATCAAGCTCATGCAACGTTAGCTTAGGAGTAGGAGTAGTGTTTTCTTTTAGTCAGTTTGCTTACATGCTTGTTTGCTTACTTGCTTTATTTGATTTTTTGTTTGCATGCCTATTTTATTACTTGCTTTATTTGCTTGCTTGTTTGCTTGCTTGTTTGCCTACACACTTTGCTTTCACTTTTTCTTCTACTTTTTCTTTGTTTTGTTGTTGTTTGTTTTCTTGTTTAGTTCGTAGGTTAGTTTCACATGAAACCATGCATGACTCTTGAAACAATCTGGGTAAATACAAGAGGACTTGTGCAGCTATCACTAATTGGTTATCTTCCATACTGCCTCTGTATGAAGAACTTGTTACTCTTCAGTGCATGATACATCACTGGAAAATACGTACTATTCAAAGTAAACCTTGGTGAAAAGACAACGCTCGTGCATTAACTAGTATCACCTACTCTAGTTGGTTGTTTTGGGGTTAACACTTGTCAACCCGATCAAGTAGAGTAAGGTGAGGGGGAAAACCTTAACAGGAATGTCAAAGGTATAATAAACTACTTCTCTGCAGGAAAAACCTCTTCTCCTCTCAATAAGTAAGGTTCCATCTTCCGCCTCTGAAATGAATAAGTGCTATGCATAGTTACGAAAATGAAAAAAATGAAAATGAAAATGAATAGTGTGAAGGAAGAGAAAGGCTTCATGTGCAAAAAGGTGATGCAAGTAATTTTGTCGGGGCACTGACTAGGCTCGCTTGTAGTAAAGCCATGCTTGTGTTCCTATGTGACTCTAGCGAGGTACTGTCCAGGCCTACTGGCAATGGAGCAACACCAAAGATGAAACTAAGACTCTGATTACTATACTACTTGTGCACCAATATACCCCTCAACCCCAATCGAAAAGACTATGTTGCCTTGGCTTGGAATGTATGTCAATCAACCAAGAGATTGGAAAATACTACATCTTATAATCAAGCTAGTGTGAAACCAAGACAAACTGAGAACTGAACAATACTTCTGGAGGTGTTAGACTTGCTTTTCATGAACAAGGTCCATTCAGAGAGCTGGAGTTCTACCAGTGCATCGCTAAGTGTTGTAGTGGCTACAACCACCCAAAACAATTTTTACTTTGCTTCGTTTTGGAGCCTCCCTACCAACCCTTCTTAGTAGCATGTCTTACTTCATCAAGTGCACAAGCTTTAGTGTTTTTCTTATAGAACGACAACCTGCTCGTCCAAACTTGTTGCACTACCCTCACAGGTTGTTCTCCCGAACTTGGTCTAGCTGTAGGCTGCACTTCTCCCTCAACAATTTGTGAAATTCTAGAGTGAAACCAACCTTCCCTCCAGAATTTTCACAATTTTGTCTAGAAGCAGGCTAGGCTCCAGAATTGTGCAATTTTGTCGGTCAGGCTTCATCCAGAAAATTGTGCAATTCTTTCAAGCAGGGTTGCACAGCTCAGGAATTGTGAAATCCTAGGTATTAGTTAGCTGCTCTACCCAAAAATTGCACAAATCTTCTGGGCAGCCAACCCATCTCCCTTCCAGAAATGCGCTTTTTCTCCTAGCAGTTGAGTAGCCTCTTGCATCTGCGAGTTGACCGATTCCCTCCTGGACCGAGAAAAACCGATTTCATCCATTTGAGCATCTACGAGTCGTCAACACATTCAGCTCAGTTGTTTTGTAGTAAGCTCACTTCCCATGTCTTATGTTGCATTTCTGGCGCTTTTTGTGTTTCACTTCATATGAATGTTATCTGCTTGATTTCAGTGAGTGCTTACTATCATTTTGATACATACTAGCTTGTATTAGCACTGTTTCAGTTTTTGTTAACATCTCGCTAATGTCGCAAGCATGAAACTGTTTTCCATGAACGGTCATCGATTCAGCAACTGACCTCACCTACATGCATGTTGTTCTGTTTTCTCAATATTTCATTAATTTTTTTCATGCATGATAATTCACTTATGCTTATACTCAGTATCACCATGCATTTGCATTCACATTCGTTCTTAGTTTCCCATCGGTGAGTCTAGGCAGCCTTGGCCAGAACTTTGCCTCTCCAAGATAGCATTGTGCAATCCTGAGAGCACAGGCTTTGTCTTCCTCTTAGGAAATGTGCATTTATACCCAATGACTATCCTCCAGTATTGCATTATGCAATTATGAGGGATATTGACTGCTGGCCCAAAAAATTGCACAATGTAGTCATTGAGCCTGCAACCATTGCCAGTTGAGATTGTGCATTGTGTGATTCCAGTAGTCAGCAGTCATATTGGACTATGCATTGCATAGTTCCAGCAGTCATTCATCCTTCGAGTAGCCCAGATTGTGCCTTTCACAGTCTTGGCAGTTAGTCTCCCGACCTCCCGACAGAAATTGCGCAACCTTCATGATCAGTCACATATGTACTGCAGGTGTTCATCTGCCTCTCAGCAGTATCAGTAGAATCATTTCCAAGAGGGAAGAGTTGAAGACACCATTCAAAGCACACTTGGGGATGCAATTGATCAAGTGTCTATGGACTTGCCTATCCACGAAGACATCAAGTTGTTTGTAGACAATGTTATGAAACCAGCGCACAAAAAGATAGAAAAGATAGATCAATGCCTTAGAAATAAGCTTCTTCGAGGGGGGAACCTCCTTTACATTACACAAATGAACAATTCATGGATGTTACAAATGACAAGACCTCCTTTCTATATAGAGGAGTCTAAGGGGTCATAATATAATCAAAGCCGACATAACAATAATAATGTAAGGGCACAATAATAACAATAGTGGGCTTCTATGGGGCACAATAATAACAATATGGGGACTACATGGACACAAAAATCTAATAAGGGGATTGTACTAATAAAAATAGGGGTTTACACTAGTAGTATAGGAACCTAACATGCCTCTCTCCGTCAAAAAGTGTTGTCCTCAATGCTTGAGTAGTTCTTGATACTTAGGTATAAAAATTTTGTCCTCCCATGTGGAATCTTTAGCGAGTAAGTTCTTCCACTCAATGAGATACTCTGAAATTGATCGATTTCGTAGCAGTCAGGTTCTTGTTTCTGTGACTGCTCTAGGCTCGAATATTATTTTTCCTTCCTCATCAAGTTCTGGAAATATTGTTTGAACTGTGATCTTCTGCAACTTTTGAATATGTGGCCACACTTCTTCATCCTTCTTCCATTCATTCCTTGCTTCATTTATCCAATCTAGTTGGATAATAGAAATAGCACAAAACAATGCTTCTACATCCTCATCCTTTCTTGAGAGTTCATTTGCAACAACATTTTGTTTCCCTTTTTTGTAGATGATTTCAATGTCATAACCCAACATATTTGTGAGCTAATTTTTATGTTCTTCTAAAGATAATCTTTTTTCTAAAAAGTATTTAAGACTATCATGATCCATTTTTACCTTGAAGTGTATTCCCATTAGGTAAGGTCTCCATTTCTTAAGTGCGTGTAGTATTGCCAACATTTTCTTCTCATAAATAGCTTGCTTGAAATGTAGTTGTAAAAATACCCAATCGCCTACATCAAAAATTCTTTCACTACGATGCTAATTTTCCCGTTGTTTCATTCGATTATGCACCAAAGTTGCATTATCCTTTAAAATTTGGAGAAACTTTTGTTGATGCTAGATGTGATCTTTCACTGCTTGAATCTTTTTCTTCTTGATATGTCCTTCTATCTTGAGAGTTTGAGGAGTCATAATTTCTTCCATTGCAGTACAAGATGTAGTTGGATTCATTTCTTGATGCTTGATGTGATCTTTCACTGCTTGAATCTTTTTCTTCTTGATATGTCTTTCTATCTTTCGAGTTTGAGTCGTAATTTCTTGCAACGCATTACAAGATATGATTTGATTCATTTCTTGATGCTCGATGTGATCTTTCACTTCTTGAACATTTTTCTTCTTGATATTTCCTTCTATCATGATGGTTTGAGGAGTGGTAATTCTAGTCAATGCATTAAAAGAAATGGACAGACTCATTTCTTCTTTCTCATTGTGATCTTTCACTTCTTGAACCTTTTTCTTCTTGTTATGTCCTTCTAACTTGTGAGTTTGAGGAGTGGTAATTCTTGCCAATGCTTTACAAGATATGGTCAGATCCATTTCTTGTTTCTCTGGGGTTGGTTCCTAGTGTGTATCCTCTTCTTTTGATGTTTCTTGATCCTTTTCTTCCTCCTCTTCATAATATATGTAAAATAATTTCTTCTCAGCACACTCATCACCTTTAGTGTATTTGCTATCATAATTGTAACAAAGCCCTTTTTCTATTTTTTCTTCCAATTGTTGTCATGTAGACCTTGTAGGTTATGGAAGGCTAGGAGAAAAAGCACTTCCATAATTATAGTCATGAGTGGTAGGATTCCTTGCTTCCATAATTTTGCTTTCAATTTTCCTTGCCAACCTGAATTCCTTCTCCAAAGAATCAGGTTCCAACACACGAACCTCGTGTTGAATGTTATCCTTTAAAGTCCCTATGAAGACATCAATCCTTTACTTCTCTAGAATATCATTTACCCTTATATTCAAATTCTGAAAGTCCTCAATGTGCTCTGCCATTGAACCCTTTTGTTCGAGACTTATCAATTGGCTAAAGAAGGTGTTACTCTTTGTATCCTCATAATGTGCTATCATTTCTTCCATGAGAATTGACCAAGTGAAAAGTGATTTATGAGAACAAAACCCTTTATACCATAAAAATTGATTTGTTTCTAAATATAAAGATGCAATATGTACCTTTTATAACAATTGAACCTCATGTAGATCAAAATATTTCTCCATTTGTAGTATCCAATTTACTGGATCCTTTCCATCAAACTTCCTCATATCTCCTTTTATTGATTTTAGGAGCTTGATCTTGAAATGACTATAACTCAATAATCTAAGATCTCCAAGTTCTAAAATTTCATCCTACAGTAGCCCTTTAAGTCCTCTTTCTAACCCTGCAAATCTGATCATAATTGGATTCTCCAAGAAAGAGTTATGACCAATATCCTAAGATGACCTCATTATATAATGTTTCAATAGAGAGAACTTGTATGACATGCCATGTGTCATTGTTTCAACCTTTGGATTTAAAAAATATACACAGAAAACTAAAGTCTATCCTCTTTCTATAACGTCTTACGAAATTTTAATTTGTTGCTCAGAGAGAAAGTTATGACAATTTTCCTAAGATCACATGTTTAGAATGTAATTTTGGAGTCTACACAAACCCTAACTTCCTCATATTATATCTCTGAAAATATAGCGAGAAAAGATTTGAGGCTGGAGCCAAGGTTCACCAAGATTTTCGGCTCAAATGGGTTTAATTTCAGAGTCTTAGCCTTTGTAGAAAAATATTATAGCAAACATTCCATGATGACCTGTTTGAGATGAAATTCTATAGCTTGCAAAAACCCAACTTCCTCATATCATATGTCTGAAAATATAGCAAGACAAGATCGAAAATTTAGACTCAAGGTTCAGATCGATCTCTTCTCTAATGGGTTTTAATTTTAGCTTCTGAAACTTCGTAGCGAAAAAGTGATAGTGAAAATGCCACGATGGCTTGTTTGGAGCAGCAAAGCCATAGAATCTAAAGCTCTAATACCAAATGTTATGAAACAGCCTCACAATAATATAGAAAATTAGATCAATTCCTTACAAATAAGCCTCTTTGAGGGGGAAACCTCCTTTACATTACACAAATGAACAATTGTTGGATGATACAAATGACAAGACCTCCTTTCTATATATAGGAGTCTAGGGAGTCATAATATAATCAGAGTTGACATAAAAATAATAATGTAAGGGCACAATAATAACAATAGTGGCTTCTATGGGGCACAATAATAAAAATATGGGAACTACATGGGCACAACAATATAATAAGGGGGTTGTACTAATAAAAATAAGGGGCTACACTAGTAGCATAGGGACCTAACAGACAAGGACATCAAGATATAACGAGAGTAGCATCACAACAAGTAGCATCATGAACAACAGCTGAAGCTAGCATACTGGATGCAACAAATGGAAGAGGAATTTTGTTGACAACACAAAAGGAAAACAAAGTTGCAAGATCAAGAAGATCCACTTGTGGTGAAATCAACTTTGGAGACTTGGGCTATGAGGTGATGGCATGACATGAAGATCACGCGAAGGTAGAGAATGGAATAGGGAAGGAGTTGCATGTGCTCTAGTAGAAACTCAAGGAAAAATATGAGTTGCATAGAGAAGAGAATGAGTTGCAACAAGAATAGATACAACAGTGGGTGCAACATGCACTCACGGATGAAACTGCACCCGTACAAGTTAAAGATCCATCATAGCAACTGGCACGAAGAAATCATGGTGAGAAGTGTTGTTGATCACATGTAAGGGAATACATCAGCATGCATGTCATTGTGTGCACACATGTGATCCCACCCATTCAGCACACTCAGGCGAAGACAAGAATCAAGTCCAACTGTAGCTGAACATGTAGTTGACAGTTGATGCACATGACCACTAGCACATGTTGGAAGGTCAACATGGACATTATGCATCAGTGTGTTTTTGGTTCATCCACACCCAAGAAGACCATGTGCATGCTAAAAAATGAGTTGGATGGAGGATCCATACCAATGTACTTGGATGCAACGAAGGCAAGAGTCCACTTTAGCAAGATGTCACCATGGAGCACATGAACACCATCACAAATGACCAAGCTTGGCATAAACTCTTCACCTTCACCATCAAAAGCATGTCAAAGAGTTGGTCTCACCACAACAGACCGAATGTCAGTGATGTCTTCTATGGCTTTCTCAAGCCATTTTGTCTCACATGAGTACATGTGCATTGTAATGTAATGTCTTGTCGAGTTGAAGTTCAAGTGTCGATAGTTGGATGTAATAGTCATAGAGTAGATGAATAGTCATGAGGGTACATGAACTGTCACAAAGGGGAATGTCAAGGGTCACCCCACCCTTTGCTATAAATAGAACCTCGTAACTCATTGTAAAGGCTTTTGGTCAGCCAAGCTTTAGATAAGACTATCTTGGAGAGAGCTTGGATAATATTTTAACGAGCCTTGACTTCTCCATAGCATAGAGCTACTACATCTCTTTGGAGGAGCAGGTAGTTGTGGTTGTAACATTTTTATATCGGAACTAGTGGTTCGACATGGATGTATTGTATGACTCGAACTTACACTTCTTAATATAACAAGATCCAACACATTTCATGCATATGTTGTATTATATTCTATGCTATTTTGTTTACTCTAAATGATATATGTATTTTTGCTTACTCATGCATGTATAACTATCTATGTATGTATGTATGAATCTTTCTGACATGTCATGTTGGGTTAACCATCACTTTGGATTGCTTGCTAACTTTCCTTTCATGTTGTGATGCATCTTCGCTCATGTGTTCCCTTCTTAACTACGTGCTATCATAGGTTTCCAAGGGGTGCACTCTTCTCAACCCCCGTGTGTTAGAACCTCTCATGCACCTTCCTTGGCTCGTTGCAGCTATCACACCCTTGCTACGAAAAAAGTTATCCTACTTGCCTTTGTGCAAAATCGTTGTCAAGGCATTACCATACAACCCACTGCTGGGACTCCTACACCACATTGTCTGAGGTCTAATTGG
This sequence comes from Pinus taeda, assembly GCA_000404065.3. NCBI lineage: Eukaryota > Viridiplantae > Streptophyta > Pinopsida > Pinales > Pinaceae > Pinus > Pinus taeda. The sequence continues at coordinate 85,588 of APFE030180085.1, forward strand.
GACATCTTACCAGGGAGATCCCCTTACATGTTGGCGGGTCCAGCGCCATAAACACCATAATAATTATGAATTAGTAGAGATATTTTCATTTAGAAGTTAAAATATGTTTTAGAATTATATGATGTAATATAAAATATAAATAAATGTTTACTAATAAGTGACTTATGTGATATAACATTATTATATTTGTATAGTTTGTCATTATGAGGTATTATGAGGTATAAATAAATTAACAATTGCATTTATTTTAAAGAGGCATTATGAAGCATTAGGGATACTTGACTTCTTGTTTGTTATCTTTTTTATTTGATATATTATATAGTAGAAGGTAACCTCATTTCTAACTAAATAAAAAGTAAAAAAGAAGTAGTTTATGGCATAAGAATTAGAGGATTCATGGGGATGTTTATTTTTTCTTATACATATTGGAAACAATGTATCCTTATTAATGTTTTATCAAATAAAAAATTTAATAGAGATTTGAAAATGTTACCTAGTAATAACGGCATGATTTAAAAATTACATATGAACATTGGATATGTGTATAAGATTAACTCATGCTGATTTACAAGATTAAGCATAATTTATGGTTAGAAACCAGGAAATGATTAAACATGAAATAAATAGTTGATAGAAATAATATGTATTAGAAGACATGCATGAAACCCCTATCCCCCATAACCACCCTTTGCCCCATATGGAAGAAAGAGAACACGTTAAATTGAAAGATTCTTATAGGGAAAGATTCGTGTCATCCCTAACAATGTTCAATTCCTGCAAATGACATGTTGAGGAATATAAGTAATGATTATGGATGACTAGTGAGATTCATAATGAAGACTCATATAATTCTAAGGTGTAAAGATATTTAAATGTGAAATAAAAGTACTCATGAGTGACCAAGGATATATATTTGGAAAAAGTCTTAAAGGTTTAAATGATTAAGGAGAACAAATTAATTGTAAGAATGAGAGTTGCTAGAAATTATATAATGATAGCTTGAGAAGGATTACACACAAATTGACAAAAAAAGTGAGAATCAATGATGTTCATAACTTATTTTCACTCATTGTTTCGTGATTGAATTTATAATATATTGAGATTATATAGAGGGAATTATCAAGATGTGCCATTAGCATTGAAAGAAGGTATTTCCAAAGCACACCAAGCATATAAAGCCTTATGTGGATCTGATAATGATAGTATTGATTCAAATACATAAATTTTTATAAAAAAATGATTTTGATAAAGTAAATAATTTATATTCCAACATCAACATGAGTAGTGAGTGCTAGAACTTATGTTTGAGGTGAAGAATCCTAAAATTTCTATCAGTCGAGGATATAATTTCTCCTTCTTCTAGTTTATCATGTTGAATCCTTCTCTAATAAAGAGCCTAGTACCTATGATACAATTTATAGCTGTAATTCTTTCTTTGTATTGATTTTTCCCTTAACCATATTTAAATTTTAGTGTGTTTTCCTTTTTATTAGATAAATAATTTATTATTATTATTATTATTATTATTATTAATTATTTATTTAATATGGACCATAACATGGCTAGTAGATTTTATAATATTTTTGGATTCATATAGTGTAAGAAAATCAATGATGTCATACATTTAGTTGTTATCTTTTAGAAAATGGTAAGGTTAGATGAGCTGTCGAGGAGTATTAATTTAGATAGACATACTTAATTTCGGGGACAATTTTGGATGTCTCTTTGGAAGAAGATGGCTTCCAAATTGTAGTATAATATAATGTGTCATCCATATTCACAAAAGTAGCTAACCAAAGTTTGGAAAACTTCTTCTAATTTTTTATTAGACACAAACTAGGTGAATAGGATTTGGCTAGCTCAATTTTAATTTTTCTACACAACAATTGAATGAATAGATCCACTTGTAAAATTCCATTTCCAATAGTGTATGATAGGTCTTCGAAAGGTGTTTCTCACTTGGTTAAGTTGAGGAGTGTTCATGTACATAATTTTGTACAAAGAAGATGACATTCATGAGCATTCCCAATATTAATAATGCCTATAAGAAAAAGATAAATTTACATAGGAAGTTGAAGGTTTTCAAAGAGCATGATACAATAATGGCATATTTATGGTATACTATATTTTCAAGAGTAGATACATTTCTTAGTAGAAAATACAACAAACACATGTACAAGAAAATTGATCCATGTAAGAATTTTAGGAAAATATTCGTACAAATGAATTAGATGAAGCCTTCGAAATTTGTTCAATATTAATTCTTATGACCTATATAAGTTTTATGAAGAATAAAAGAATGGTGAACTAGAAACCATGCAAGGTAGTAATGATAGTTGTTGGTCAAGCTTGCTAAAGCAAAAGAAAAAATATTGGCAAAAAAGAGATAGATAGAAGAATAAAGTTGAAATAAATTTGATATTTAATCAAACAAAGAGAAAAAAAATTGCAAATGCATAATGGATTTCAAAAGAAGAACATTACTTGAATAGTTCTAACTCTATGCACATTTGAAGTAGATGTCATAAAAAATATTTAACCAAAAATATCCTTGAAATCATACAATCAATTTCAGAATTTCTTTTAATGTGAACTTCCTATTGTTCAGTTACTTTAAAAGAAAGAAAAAAGGCACCATTATTACATATTATACATTTACTTTAAAAATCCAAATACTTAAAATCTAAAGGGAAATATTCAAAGATAGATAGACTAGAAACTATCGCCATAATTCATTGACATCCCTCAAGAGGAAGTAGACGACTATTCAGGGAAAATGCGAATTAAGGAGAACTACCCATCTACTATTCCAAATTTGCAATGTACAATAAAGAAGAGAGTGAATATAAGTGTGTTCGCAGAAATTTGAGATTGTTTTCCAATATAATCATTCTTTCTATAAATATGGAAAGACCATAACATCATATTGAGTTGGCATATTATTTATTAATAAGTTAATCTATTTTTTTCTAGTTAACTTTATCATATTTAGATTGGTATAAATAAACTCTTTTTATACTAATAACGCAAAATTTATTGCATATTAAGGAGAGGATAGAATATATAGACATATGTGGAAATCAAAGACCACACCATTGTCAAACAAAGACTCTCACACATAATTTATACATTCAAATTGTTTATTATATATTTATATTTATAATATATATATATATATATATTATATATATATATATATATATATATATATATATATTATATATATAATATTATATCCCCTTTACAAACAAGCAGTCACATAACATTGAAATTGACTCACTATTATATGTTCTTGTGGGGAGGCGTTGTCAAGAGTTGTACAGGGAAGATGAATAAGAGATAATGCAATCAGAAAGAGAGGAGCTCACAGGTGCAGATCACCAGGAGCTACTTCTAGCAGAACGCCCTAATAGCTTCACATTAATCTCAGTATTAAATAGTTCCAAGTAGTTAGGGACAATAAATCATATCCTCTAGAAAATAGGAACTGAACAGCTATGAAAAGTAAATACTCAAATATGTAACAATAATATCCTATTCTCCATTAATTATAACTCTCCCTCTTAATGGAGAAAAGGTTCTTAAACACACCTAATATGTCCCTAAACAACTCAAACTTCAGTCTTTCTAGAGGCTTTGTAAATATATCAGCCATATTATCACAAGAATTACAATAATCAACAAATATCTCTTTGGACTGCAACTTTTCCCTAACAAAATGAAATTGAGTGTCTATGTGCTTAGTGTTTTTATCAATCATGGGATTGTAAGCCATCTTGGTGGAACTTTGATTATCGCAATCGTTAATCATAGCTTTTGTCTATTCTTCTCCCGCATCTTGGAGAATTCTGCAACCAAACTGCCTCGCATGCTGCTGTACACATTGCCTGATATTCTACTTCTACTAAGAATAAGACTATAGTATGTTGCTTCTTGTTGCACCAAGATATGACCCCAGATCTAATGATGAATGCGTAACCTGTAATTGATATTCTATCATCTAGATTTCTTGCTCAATCAGAGTCTGTATAACCTGTCAAGCTAACATCAAATGAATCAGAATACAAAATACCAAAGTCTGAAGTTCCTTGCAGATATCTCAGTCCTACTTTCACTGCAAGCCAATGATTCTCATTAGGTTGAGTCATGAACTGGCTCAAAACACTAACTGCATAAGCCAGATCAGGCCTTGTTGTAGTCAAATAGATAAGACTACCAACCAACTGTCTATACAATGTTACATCTACCTTTTTTGAACCATCATTCACCTGAAGTTTTCTATTCTACTGTAAAGGTACAAATGCAACCTTACACTCATCCATTTTAAATTTAGTCAACGAACTCTTAACATACTTACCTTAAGACAAGAAAGTTTGGCCTGAATCTCTCCAAACTTCTAGACCCAAACAATAATGCAATTCTCCAAGGTCCTTCATCTCAAATATCTGTGATAACTGCTGCTTGATTTCTTCAATGAGGTTTTCTACACGTCTTATCATGATCAGATCATCTACATATAAAGAAATCAACACTATCTGCCCCTCATCATTAAACACAGTATATAGATTAGGGATCAGTATTGCTCTGTTTATAACCATGCATAAGGAAAAATGAATCAATTTTGTCGTACCAAGATCTAGGAGCCTGTTTTAAACCATATAAAGCTTTATTTAATATACAGAGTAAATGCTCTTCTCCCTTCATAACAAACACCTTAGGCTGCATTAAGTATACTTCTTCTTTTAAATCATTATTTAATAAAGAATCTTTAACATCTAATTGATGTATTTTCCAATGATGCTTAGTAGCTAAGGCAATAATTAGTTTAATATTATTTAATTTGGCTAGAGGGGAAAATGTTTCCTCAATGTCAATGCCTTCTTTATGGGAATACCCCTTTGCAACCAACCTTGCTTTATACTTATCAATAGATCTATATGCTTTAAATTTCAACTTAAATAACCATCTAAAACCTATGGGTTGTTTACCATGAGGAAGCTTTACTAGATCCCAATTATTATTCTTAATAATAGGTTCATATTCGTCCTTCACTACTTCTTTCCATTCACTACTCTGACTAGCTTCATGAAAATTAGAAGGTTTCGCAATGTTTAACATACCAGTCATGAGCACACAATCCCTATACCAAGATGGTAACTATATTTGCCTGCTAGATCTCCTGAGTGGTGGGGTGTCCTTTATTCTGCTATGTTCTCCTCTTTGTGGACTAAATTCAATTTCCTCCTCTTTATCTTACTATTGTTGCTGCTATTGTTGTTACTGCTGCTGACTGATCCCTATTCAACATAAGTACATGCCATTCTTCATTATCTTGAATAGGATTTCCATCATCAACTTGTTCACGGAATGCTAAATCTATACTAACAAACACCTTGTGAGTAGAAGTATCAAACAACTTATAAGCCTTATACTCACTGCAGTATCCAATGAAAGTACATTTAATGGCCTTTGAATCTAACTTCTTCCTGTCTTCTTTGGGAACATGAGTAAAAGCTTTACAACCAAATACTCTAAGGTGACTTACTGTAGACTTGAAGTCAAACAATGCTTCAAAAGAATATTTTTAATCAAGGCTTTTAGTGGGACTCCTAGTCTTCAAATATACTGCAATACTGATAGCTCCTACCCAAAAACCATTAGTTAGATTCTTACCTTTCAGCATACTGTGAGCACACTCCACCAGTGTTCGGTTTTTCCTCTCAGCTACTCCATTCTGTTGAGGAGTGTAAGGTGTTGTAAATTTCTGTTGTATCCCATGCTCTTTGCAGTACTATATGAAATCGCCTTTCTTGAATTCTCCACCTTGATCTGATCGAAGAATCCTGATGAACTTTCCTGTCTTCTTTTCAATCATGCCCCTGAACTGCTTGAAATACTCAAAGGAATGACTCTTCTACTAAGAAAATACACCCATGTGCATCTTATACATTCATAAAAAAAAAAAAAAAAATAGTAGGCCCCACCTAACGATCTTGTTTGCATATGCCCACATAAATCAGTGTATACAAGTTCGAGTGTATCCCTATGTTTGCTATCTTTAACGGCAGGAAATTCATCTCTATGTTATTTTCAAAATGCACATGCTTCACAATCAATATGCATGTTTTTCAAAACAGGAAAACCATTCACCATACCTTTGTTCTACAACAGTAGAAGACCATTGAAATTGATGTGCCCAAGTCGCTAATGCCACAAGTTTTCAGTAGACTTATTCGATGAAATCAATGCTTGTTATGGTGTACTCTTCACATCTAGTTTGTAAAGTCCTCCTATACAAACACCTATAGCGATAGGCTTCATACAATCCAACAAGTCTTTAATAATATAATAATATTTAAAGAATTATACCTTGAGATCCTGATATGTTATCTTTGATATCGAAATAAGGTACTTCTTAATAGTAGGTACATACCACACATCATATATATTCCTGATGTTTCCATCAGGCAGAATGGCAGTGACATCTCCATATTCCTTGATCTCGTACCCTCTATCATCTCCAAGGTAGACCTTCACTCCATTGTTGGATTCTTTAAAATTTCTAAACCATTGCTTTTTACCTGTCATATGCGAGGAGGCTCCCGAATCTATGAACCAGATTTCTGATTCATCCTCCTTAGTGGCTAGTGCAGTCTTAGCCATAAATAATCTAACATCCTGGTTCTGATATGCATCAACCAGATGACCTGCATGTCTTCTCTGCTTGTTCCTCTCCCCGTCTGCCTTTTTCTTATGGAAAATTTTATCAATATTGCCTATCTTACCACAATAAAAACATTTAGGAGTAGAGTCATGTTTATCTGAGGTCATACCTTGTGGTGACCTTTTCCATGATGTGCTACCATTCTTGTGATCAATCATTGCTTTCCCCTTCGACTTCATATTTGTCATCAATGTAAGATATGTATTTTGAGGTTTGAGGGACAACCTCCTTTCCTCTTCTTGTAGCAAGATCCTGGTAAGATCTTCAAAGCATGGAGGCTTTTCTCTTACATTCAATATTTTGATAAACATCTGATAATCATCTGTCATGCCGTTCATGGTAATCATCACCATATCCTCATTCGACACAACCTCAGTGACATCACTTAGTCTATCTTTAACATCTTTTATCTGGGATATGAATGAAAATGTAGACTCATTCTCCTCCATCCAAATGGAAAGAATCAATTTCCTGAGGAATAAAGCTTGACTAGTGTTCTCGATCTCATACATTTATTTGAGAGTCATCTATATTTCATTCACCATCTTGCACTCCCAAATGTGATGGATGATGCCATATTTTACTGATAACTTGAGGAGAACCTTTGCCTTCATCTGCCTTTTCTCCCAGTCTTCACTCACTATATTCGTTCCACCAGTTGCAGTAGTCGTCTTGACCTCATCACCGGTGGCAATGCCATAGGAATTTTGTCCCTCAAGCAGAGTCTGGAGCTTCAACTTCCAATTGGTGTAATTGGAACCATCAATTTTATTGCTCTCATTGAGATAAGCTTTCGAAATCTGGTTATTCATTAAGATATATGACCAGATCTAGCACTTTGGCAACCACACACAGGCAAACAATAACTGACAACAAACAAGTAGATTTAAAAAAATAGCCACTCACTAAAGAAATCACAATCTAATTTACTAGTGCACCAACAACAGTTACTTCACTGTGCGCCACGCTCCAAAAAAAAATATGAACCAGATCCACCTCTCTAGTTCCAAAAATCACCAATCCAAGTGATTTTCATGGGCCAAACTCGACACACACTGATTCACCCACTCTCCCTAGTCCACGCACAAAACGTGGCACTCAAAACCTTTCGACATTTACCGAAATGACACCAAATCGTTGGTCTCTTTCCAGATCACTTGATCTGCAGCCAACAAAGTAGATTCTCTAATCACCACACAGCTAGAGAAGGTCTAGTGACTCCAAGTGATTCACATAATGATTTACCAAAACTGTGCGTATCTATTCATGCATAGAAAAGTGAGAAACACACCAAGAAGAGGTGGAAAAAAATGCATTGAATGCGAGAAAAGAAAATTGTGAAAGACACATTACAGATCAGTGCGATTATTGCAATGGAAGAACCTTATCAGCTCGATGGGCACACCTGCCTTTTTTCACACTCAAGGAGAAAAAAAAACTTATCTCTTTGTGCCGGTTTGCAGACCAACAAACCTTCACTCCCCACTCAGAGATTCATATGTGACTTCAACCCTGAAGCTCTGATACCATGTCAAGAGTGCAGAGAGAAGACAAATAAGAGATAATGAAATCAGAAAAGAGAGGAGCTCACGGGTGCAAATCACTAGGTGCTACCTTGAGAAGAACGCCCTAATAGCTTCACATTAATCTCATTATTAAATAGTTACAAGTAGTTAGGGACAGTAAATCATATCCCCTAGAAAATAGGAATTGAATAGCTATCAAAAGTAAAAACTCAACTACTTAATAATAATATCCTATTCTCTATTAATTCTAAGAGGTGTATGATTTTTATGTATTTATTTATTTTAATTTAATTTTATAATATATTTTTAATTGAAGTTAAATTAATTTTTAGAAATATTTGACAAGATTTTTAATCATGGATATTAACTCGGTCTGAGATGTGCTCTACATCCGTATAGAGTAATGTAAGTATGTAAACAATTTTAGATGTTGGCTTAATTCACAAATATCGGGGATGAGTGCAAACATTTAAATGTTGGCTTGGCTTGATTAATAATAAAAAGTTAAAGTAATAAAAATAATAAAAATCAATTTATTATATTTTGATTTTGCTATTAACTTGTGAATAGGCTTTGTTACAATACTATTGGCCATTAACATAACTTATCAATACCACATCCCCAAAAACCATAACTTATTTCACAACCAAAATATTTTATAGCAATATCATATGATTCTTAACCATGGATATTCACCCACTTTATTGTGGATACCATTAACGTGTTTTTACGAGGCTTTGTTACAATACAATGGGCCAATACCATGGCTTATCAATACCACATACACAAAAAATCGTAACTTATTTCACAATCAAAATATTTTAAAACAATACGAAAATATTCTTAACTATGGGTATTCACCCCATTTTACCATGGATATTATAACTTGTAAATAGGCTTTGTTACAATACCATGGGCTAATATCATACTTATCAATACCACATGCCCTAAAAACATAGATATTCACCCCCATTTTACCATGGATATTATTAAATTCTAAATAGGCTTTGTTACAATACCATGGGCTAATATCATAGCTTATCAATACCACATGCGGAAAAAACATAACTTATTTCACAATCAAATTTTCTTATAACAATATGACAAGATTCTTAATCGGGGATATTCACCGCGATTTACCATTGATATTATGAACTTGTTTCAATACATTATACCACATGCCAAAACATCATAACTTATTTCACACCAAAATATTTTTTAACAATATTATGTGATACATAATGAATTAAGCAAAGTCTTTCAGTAGAAATCACATAAGAGATATTTTTGGCCAAGGCTTTTCGAACCAACAAGTGTGGTTCATCATTAGGAGAGGGAGACCATGGCAATGGCTTAAATAGAGAGCAATGTAGAGACATAACGACTAGATATTCACTTCCACATTACCATGGATATTATTAACTTGTGAATAGGCTTTGTTAAAATACCATGGGCCAATATCATAGGCCAATACCATGGCTTGTCAATGCCACATGCCCAAAAACCATAACTTATTTTGCAATAAAAATAATTTATTTTAATTTAATTTCATAAAAAAAAAAAATTAATTGAAGCTAAGGGGATAAATGTTATAATTACTTTTAAGATATATTGACAAGATTCTTAACCATGGATATTCACTCTCACGTTATCATGGATATTATTAATTTTCAAATAGGATTTGTTACAATACCATGGGCCAATACCATGGCTTATCAATACCACATGCCCAAAAACCATAACTTATTTCACGATAAAAATAATTTATTTTTATTTTATTTTATTTGATAATTTTTTTTAATTGAAGTTAAAAGGAACAAGGTTATTATTACTTCTAGATATATCTAAACCCTCTATCCTCAGGATTAAAGAGAGGTTGGAGAGAGGGAATGAGATAGTGACAATGTTGGAGAACAAAGAGAAAAAGAGAGACATTGAGTGGTGGGAGAGAGAGAGAGAGAGAGAGAGAGAGAGAGAGAGAGAGAGAGAGTGACAAGGGAGAGATGGAGAGATTGAGAGAGAGCGAGGGAGAGAGGAGAGGAGAGGAGCGAGAGAAGAGGAGGGGAAAGATATAGGGAGAGAAGGGGAAGAGAGAGAGAGAGGGAGACACAAAGAAAGGGAGATAGTGATAGAGCTAGAGAGAGAGATTAAGTTGGAGGAGGAGAGAAAGGGAAGGGAGAAGAAAGACATAGAGGGAGAAAGGTTGAGAGTGAGAGGGAGTGAGAAGGGCTCGTTGGAGAGAGAGTGGGAGGGAAGAGAGAGAAAAGGGGAAAGGTGGAAGAGAGAGAGATTGAGAGAGAAGGAGAAGAGAGAGAGGAACGGAGGAGGAGCAGGGGGAGAAAAAGAGATAGATATGGAGAGAGTGTGTGCATGTTTAGGGGTGAGATAGTGAGAGCTAATAAAAAAGAGACACATAGATAAAAATATAGATATTATATAGTATTATATAACAAGCCTAAATCCATCTTAACCGAATCTATCTAGTGTTGAGAGGGATCATTTGTCTCGAGGTGAAACCTTTCATCAAATTTTACACTCAAAAAAGAGGTTTGCACCTCTAGAGATTGGATGCCTCTCAACCCTTGATAGATTTGGAGTTAAGATGAATCTATACTTGTACTAATAATACAAATTTATTGCATATTAAAGAAAAAAATAGAATATATACACATACGTAAAAATCAATGACCACACAAATGAAAAGTCTCCCATATAATTTATACATTGAAATTGTTTATAATATATATATTTCTCCCTTTACAAATAAAGTGTCACACATTAAAACTGACACACATAATTTATACATTCAAACTGTTTATGATATATATATTTCTCCCTTTATAAACAAAGAGTCACACATTGAAACTGACTCTGTTATATGTTGTTGTGGGGAGGAGTATTCTATGCCCGACTTTGTCTTCTTTTTTATGGTATGATGTGGATGATTATTATGTACTTATTTTTTGTTGGGCTCCCCGTTAATGGTGGTGTAGAAGGATAATCCAACACTCCCCATGAGTTTTGTGGCATGTAGTTAAATCTAGCGATGTGTCTGTTCACTAACACCTGTGGGTTTTGGTGTAATGGAAATCGTGTCTCCAACAACTGGTATAGAGCTAGGGTCGAATATCCACTATGCAAGCCGCTTGGTGCCATCGCCTTACTCTGGCAGTGCTTGTTAAAACGTTGGTTGTTACCCCTCGAGATGTTGAAGGATTTGTCCAGGGAATAGCTGAGGAACGTTGGAACTAAAAGATAGTTGCTGCAAGAAAAGCAAGGTCGTGGACCTATGTTGAAACGTGTTGCTGGAGTTTGAAACGTGGACATATGTATGTGTTGTTGGAGTTTGAAATGTGGAGATCCGTGGAGTTTGGAGTTGAAACTTGGTGTTCGTAAGTTTTTTTACACATCAAGCTTGCACGTATATGTCAAGTTTTTTTCTCAAACCAACATATATATGTGTGAAATGTGAAAAGGTTAAAACATTATATAGGTTTTTATATTTATTATGAAACATATATAATTATATGTTGGAATTTTGGAAAGTATATTTTAAAAAAGGAGGAGGAATCTTGAAAAGGGTATTTTAAAAGGAGGAAGGTCATTATTACTAAAATTTAAAGAGTAATAATTAAAGTTTTATTTTTAAGTGGAGTTTTTTTGTTTTGGGGCATGAATTTGATTGAAAATGGAGACAAAAGTTACAACTATGGAGAAATTGAATTGGGCTAATTTTTCCATCTGGAAATCACAGATGGAGGCTATACACATTTTAAAGGATCAATATTTTCCGATTGAGGGCACAACAAAGAAACCCTCGTCGATGACAAATGAAGAGTGGAATAAGCTAGATAGAAAGGCGATTGCAACAATCCGCCAATATTTAGCAAAGAATGTTTATTTCAATGTGTCCAGAGAAAACATGGTTGAAGGATTATGGAAGAAGCTCCATGATCTATATGAGAAGAACACGACATCAAACAAAGTGTTCTTGATGAAGAAGCTTTATAATCTCAAAATGAAGGAGGGTGCTTCAGTTGTTGAGCACTTGAATGCATTTAATATTATTACTAATCGACTTGCCTCTGTTAAAATCATTTTAGATGATGAAATTAGAGCCATATTGCTGATGTGTTCTATGCGAGACAGTTGGGAAAATTTAATTGTAGCTATTAGCACTTCAACAACTATAGGGACCCTAAAGTTTGATGATGTCAGCATCAGTTTAATGAATGAGGAGTTGTGACGCAAGTCAATTACAGAAAACTAGGGAAGAGAGGCTCTAGATCTAGCTGATCGTGATAGGAGAATGGATCGAGGTTGGCAAGGACGATCAAGATAGAGAGGCCGATCAAAATCAAGCAGAGGCAGAATCATCTGCTTTCATTGTGGCAAACCCGGGCACATGAAGAAAAAATTTCGATTCTGGAAGAAAGGACAAAAGGATGAGAGACTGTCCAGTACAAATCGCAAGTCATCTAGTACAAATGAAGGTGAGACTATTGTTGTAGCCATAGATGGTGATGTGTTGTTTATTGTTCCAGTAGAGGATGCATGTGTATATACATCTAGCAGTAGCTTTGATTGGATCCTTGACTCTGGGGCATCTCACCATGTAACCCCATGCAAAGATAGTTTTGTTTCATAAAATCTTGGTGATTATGGTAGAGTGCATTTGGGGAATAATCATTTTTGTAGTATTGTTGGAGTCGGAGGTGTCCAGATCAAGATGAAATATGGACAAGATATATTGTTGAAACGAGTCAGGCATGTGCCAGAAATGCGCATGAATTTAATCTTTATGGGACGACTGGATGATAAAGGCTATTCGACAAACTTTGGAAAAGGAGGATGGAAAATTAGCAAAAGAGCATTGGTCGTGGCCAAAGTACCCAAGATAGGAACATTATACACATTGAAGACACTAATAGGAAAATCAAATTTGGCTGCTATCACAAAACAAGGAAATTCAGCGGATCCGTGGCATAAGCGTTTGGGTCACATGAGCGAGAAGGGCTTAAAAATCATTCTTCGTAAAAATTTATTACGAGGTTTGAAATCCTACAATCTTGATCTTTGTGAGCATTGTATATATGGTAGACAAAGAAGGGTTTTATTCCTTAGGCGTGGCCATGACAAAAAGAAAAATGTGTTAGAATTGGTACACTCAGATGTGTCTGGGCTTGTTAACATCAAATCATTAGGAGGAGCATCATATTGTGTAATATTTATAGAAGATGCATCCAGGAAGGTTTGGGCATGTCCTATGAAAAATAAAAGTGAAGTGTTTGGAATATTTAAAAAATTCCATGTTGTTGTTGAAAGAGAGACTAACAAATTGCTAAAGTGTTTAAGAACTGATAATGGTGGAGAATATTGCTCAAATGCATTTAAGGAATATTGTAACAGGTTTGGCATAAAGCTTGAGAAGATTGTGCTTGGTACTCCTCAATAGAATGGTGTCGCAGAAATGATGAATTGCACCATTATAGAAAAGGTGTGAAGTATGTTGTCCAATTCCGGTTTGGAGAAGAATTTTTGGGCTGAAGCACTCAAGACCACTTGTTACCTCATAAATAGATCTCCAACTAAAGCTTTGCATGGCAGTATCCCTAAAGAAGCTTGGACTGGTAAGAATTTTAATTATTCTCACTTGAAAATATTTGGATGTGAAGCATTCATACATATTCCCAAAGAAAATAGAACCAAGCTAGATGATAAATCTATGAAATGCATTTTTTTTGGATATGCAGATGAAGATTTTGGTTATCGTCTATAGGATCTAGTCAAACATAAAATTATTAGAAGCAGAGATGTTATATTTAATGAGTTAGAAATGTTCAAGAGGACTGTAGGGGAGTTGGAGGTCAAGAAGGTTATTGACAGGTTTGAAGAGCAGCAGGAAAACATACCACCAATACAAGAAAATGAACAACAAATTCAGGAGCATGAAAAACAACAAGTGGTATCAAAGCCAAAGGTCTTGAGATCGAAACACACGTTGCTTGCGTTGGAGGGGTGATTGTTGGGCCCCCATTAATGGCGGTGTAGAAGGATAATCTAGTGCTCCCCGTGTGTTTCGTGGCATGTAGTTAAATATAGTGATGTGTCTGTTCACCAACACCTGCAAGTTTTGGTGTAACAGTAATCGTGTCTCCAACATTTTTGTGTTAATAAAAATCAAGTTACAACAGTTAACCGAAAGAAAAAACAAAAAGTCCCACATATTTTTTTATGTACAAATCCATTAAGAAAACCAGAAAATAATAAAAATGAGCTACAGGGATTAAAATATTTCATATTTTTCTTTCTTTGAATAAATAAACAATAAATATGCTTCAAAAATCTTTTATTATTGTTAGAAAACCAAAAATTAATAGACATAAGTTCATTCTTAAAAATTAAGACACACAACTTCATTCTTAAATTGAAATATTAAAAAATAAATAGGCTGGAAACTATCTTCAAAATTCATTGAGATCGCTCAAGAGGAAGTAGACTATCTACCAATTTATATTATGAAAAGAAAAAATACTATTCCAAATTTGCAATGTACAATAAAGAAGAAGAGAGTGAATATAAGTGTATTCGCAGAAATTTGAGATTGTTTTCCAATATAATCATTCTTTCTATAAAAATGGAAAGAACGTGACATCATATGGAATTAACATATTATTTATTTAATATTTTTCCTTGTTAACTTTCATATTTAGATTTATATGAATAATTTTTTTATTTATTAATAATGCAAATTTATTGCATATTTAGGAGAAGATAGAAATAGAATATATATAAGTAAACCAATGACCATACAATTGTCAAACGAGGAGTCTCACACATAATTTCTACATTCAAGTTATTTATGATATATATATTTCTCCCTTTCAAAACACAGAGTCACGCATTAAAACTGACTCTGTTACAAAGAGTCACACATTGAAACTGACTCACTTTTATATGTTGTTGTGAGGAGGAGTATTGTGCTGAGATTTTCTATTTAGAATAAAATAGGAAAAAATCTCAATAGGTGACAACAATAGAAATTTTGTTGCTAGATTAGCTCCAGGTTGTTGGGAGGGAGTTAATGCATCCTAAATTTGAGTTGAGGGGATTTATGAGGCAGTTAGATTCTCCTTGCTATATAACAGGTATCCATATGGATTGTTTGGTGAGAATGAGAGTTTGTGAGGATTTGATTTATGTAATCTCTTGTTTGATTAATAAAGAATTGTCAATGCCTATGTTGTGTGGACGTAGCCCAGATTGGTTGGGTGAACCACGTTAAACCTCTGTGCCTTATGTGCTTGATTTAATGGCTGAGTATTTGTTTAATTTGTTGTGCATCTGATCTCCAACAAGTGGTATCATAGCAGTTGGAGGCGTGGCGCAGCTGGACTGGGCTGGAGGTGGAGCGCAAAGGTGTGTTGGACTGTTGTTGATGTCCGCCTGCGTAGAGGTTTACATGAGATAAGACAGTGTTGAGGAGTGTAAGAGACTGTTGTATTGTTGCACCTGCGTGGCAATTTGCAGCAACTAAAACTCTGATGTGTGATTGTTAGTCGCGTTGGATTTGCGTACTGGAGGTGGAGCAAACTGATTTGCGTATTGGAGGTGGAGCAAACTGATTTGCGTACTGGAGGTAGAGCAAACTGATTGTTAGCAAGTAGTTTAGAGCACTGGTGATGTTGTTCATCTGTGTGGAGCGTTGTTGGTGCTGCGTGGGAAGTATACGGACTCCAAAACCGGTGGTATTCATTTGCGTGCTGGACGTGGAGAGTGCGTGTCGGTGATTGCTCCCTGGTGCTGCGCAGAGGAACTGTTTGGCGCTGCGTGTAATGAACCGGCAGTGAACAGTGGAGGTGTGATTGAATTGTGCGCATGCCTGCTGTGTAATGAACCGGTAGTGAACAGTATACAATTGCGTGAACAAGCGTATTCCTTCGAACCTTTCATTCCTTTGTTTTCAGTAATTTTTTTTTAAGAAAAGGATATTCATAACTATGGTGAACCGATAGTGAATTCAAATGCATCTGCTCTACAAGTCGATGATTCTAAAAAAATAATCTTAGAGAATCGACTTGGATGTGATTTGTATAGCGGAGAGAAAAAGTATGCAATGCGTGTTGGTATTGAAAGTTATTGCTGCGTGGAGGAATTGTTTGTTTTTTGAGATTAATTTTTTTCCCAATGTATTGTAAGTTGCACAACAACAAAACAAAAACAAAAGTTTTTTTTCTTAAAAGAAAGGACATAAGTGCATATGGCAGAAATTTGTATGTGAAATACAAAGGGTAGATGTTTGTTTGTTTTGTTTAAAGGAAAAGGAATTTTTTAAACACAAACTTCATTTATTTAAAGTTGGTTTTTTGGAGATTATTGTGTTATTTGCTGATACAAGATGGCGAAAACTCAAAGTGCCTAGTTTGAAATTGAGAAGTTTAATGGCAAAAATAATTTCGAGATCTGGAAGGTGAAAATGCATGATTTGCTTGTCCAACATGGCGTGGCAAAGGCGTTGTTGGGAAAATCCAAACAGCCTTACAACATCACAGATAATGAGTGGGGCGAGATGGATGAAAGAGCGATAAGTGCTATTCGACTGTGTCTAGC
>APFE030180085.1:103561-115263 GCA_000404065.3 Pinus taeda
GTCTACGGTGTCTGAACATGATAGTAGTTCCATTCACTTATGGCATCAAATATTGGGGCATATGAGTGAAAGAGGGTTAAAAATTTTGGCTGATCGCAAGTTACTTCCAAATCTAAAGTCTGGAAAGTTAGATTTCTGTAACAATTGTCTGTTTGGAAAACAAAGTAAACAAAAGTTTAAAACAGGAAAACATTCTAGTAAAGGAATACTTGATTATATCCATTCAGATGTTTGGGGTCCAGCCCCTACAACTTCATATGGTGGTTCGTCATATTTTGTATCATTTATTGATGACTTTTCTAGGAAAGTGTGGGTCTACATGTTGAAAAGGAAGTTTGATGTTTTTTCAGTTTTCAAGCAGTTTAGAGCATTAGTAGAAAACAACACTG
This sequence comes from Pinus taeda, assembly GCA_000404065.3. NCBI lineage: Eukaryota > Viridiplantae > Streptophyta > Pinopsida > Pinales > Pinaceae > Pinus > Pinus taeda. The sequence goes on from APFE030180085.1 coordinate 103,951, forward strand.
GTAGAATAATAAAATGTTTAAGAACTGACAATGGTGGTGAGTTTACTTCCAAGGAGTTTGACAGTTATTGCAAGGATGCAGGGATCGAGAGACATAAGACCACGGTTTATTCTCCTCAGCAGAATGGAGTTGCTAAACACATGAATAGGACTCTTCTAGAGAGAGCAAGGAGTATGTTGAGTAACACCGGGTTGCAAAAGGAGTTGTGGACGGAAGCGATGGCAACAACTTGTTATGTGATAAACCGATCTCCATCAACGACAATCGACTGCAAGATTCCGCAAGAGGTATGGAAAGGACACCCTTGTGACTATTCTAAACTCAGAGTGTTTGGTTGTGATGCATATGCTCTAGTGCCTAAACATCAGCGAACTAAGTTAGATCCAAAGTCTAAAAGGTATATCTTTGTTGGGTATAGTGTTGGAACAAAGGGATATAGATTGTGGGATCCTACTACCCGCAAAATCATCATCAACAGAGATGTAAAGTTTAATGAATCCTCTCTTGTACAGTTAGATGTAGATAGTATATTGAAATAGGATGATGTATCTGACTTTCAGCACATTCAGTTTGATAGCATTTCTAATGATAGTCATGATGACCATAGTTCAAATACTAGTCATGAACAGGTTTCAGAATCAGAACATGAACAGGGTTCAGGCTTAGATCATGAACAGGTCTCAGATACTGATCATCAAGAAGTTCCTACAAATGGTAGTCAGTCAATCAAGGAAGCGCCAGAAACATCCTTAAGGAGGTCGACAAGAATCAAATGGCCACCGAGAAGGTATGATGATTATGTTACTTCAGTTGCATTTACTGCTAACGACGATGAACCTCTGTGCTATCAGGGAGCAATAGAAGGTTCGAAAAGTGACAAGTGGAAAGCAGCCATGAAGGACGAAATAATGGCCTTGAGTAAAAACGGCACATGGGATCTGGTTGAGCTTCCGAAAGACAGGAAAACTGTGGGGTGTAAATGGGTTTTCAAGCTGAAACGGGGTGTGAATGATACGGAAGACAGTTACAAAGCATGGCTGGTTGAAAAAGGGTTTTCTCAGAAAGCCGGTATTGACTTTCATGAGATTTTTTCACCAGTGGTTAAAATTGTTTCAATTAAAATTGTGTTAACATTAGTGGCTTTGCTTGATTTAGAGTTGCAGCAATTAGATGTTAAGACTGCATTTCTACATGGAGACTTAGATGATGAAATATATATGGAACAACTGGAAGGGTTTGTTCAGCATCGCAATGAGAAATTTGTCTGCAGGCTCAAGAAGTCATTATATGGCCTGAAGCAGTCGCCTCGGCAGTGGTATAAGAAGTTTGATTCTTTCATGTTGATTCAGAAATATGTTAGAAGTGAATATGATCATTGTGTTTATTTTAAACAGTTGAATAATGGCATATTCATTATCTTGGTATTGTATGTTGACGATATGCTTTTAGTAAGCAAAAGCATAGAAGAAATCAACAGGTTGAAGGCTCAGATGGCAAGGACATTTGATATGAAAGATCTAGGAGCAGCAAGACAGATCTTGGGCATGGAGATTTTCAGAGACAGGAGCAATGGTAATCTATGGCTATCACAACAGAAGTATATTGAGAAAATACTTTTGAGATTTGGTATGAATAATGTGAAGCCTGTGTCAGTCCCTTTAGCTTTCCATTTTAAGCTTTCTTCAAGTTTATGGTCTAATACAGATGAAGAAAATGATTATATGTCTCGAATTCCATATGCCAATGTAGTAGGGTGTTTAATGTATGCGATGGTTTGTACTCAACCAGATATTTCACATGCAGTTCGGGTTGTCAGCAGGTATATGGAAAATCCAGGTAAAGAACACTAGTCCGCAGTGAAATGGGTGCTTCGGTATTTGAGAGGCACAAGTAGTTATTGTATCACTTATAATAAGAGTAGTGAATTTGTTTGTGGATATGTTGATTCCGATTTTGCAGGTGATTTGGATAAGAGAAGGTCAACATCAGGGTATGTCGTTACTCTTGCAGCTGGAGCTATTAGCTGGATGTCAAAGCTACAGAACATTGTTGCTTTATCCACTACTGAAGCAGAATACGTTGCTACTTCTCATGCTTGCAAAGAAGCGATTTGGTTGAAAGGTTTGTTTGGTGAATTTGGTAGGTTGCAGGACAACATCAAGTTATTTTGTGAAAGTCAAAGTGCAATACATTTGGTTAAGAATCCGGCCTATCATAGTAAATCAAAGCATATACCGATCAAGTACCATTTTGTAAGACAAGTTATCACTGAAAGAGGAGTCTCTCTTGAAAAGGTGCATACAAAGGAGAATTGTGCAGACATGTTCACGAAACCAGTTTTTTTAGAGAAGTTACGCTGGTGTTTGGCTTCTCTTGGCTTGCAGAAAAGATAAAGTAATAAAGAAACAAGGCATCAGGCTAATTGTTGTCAAGGTGGAGATTGTTGAGATTTTCTGTTTTAATAAAATAGGCAAAAATCTTAGTAGGTGACAACAATAGGAATTTGTTGCTAGATTAGCTCTAGGTTGTTGGGAGGGAGTTAATGCATCCTAAATTTGCTGTGAGAGGATTTACGAGGCAGTTAGATTCTCCTTGCTATAAAACAGGTATCCATACGGATTTTTTTGGGTGTGAGAGTTTGTGAGGATTTGATTAATTATGTAATCTCCTGTTTGATTAATAAAGATTTTTGATGCCTATGTTTGGTGGACGTAGCCCAGATTTGTTGGGTGAACCACGTTAAATTGCTGTGTTTCCTGTGCATGATTTTATTTGCTGAGTATATGTTTTAATCTGTTGTTCATCTTGGCTCTAACACGATCCACGCTTCTGTGTATCTTTGTTGCAGAAGCTCAGACTGAATATATATGAGGTCATCCGTTTGATCCACAATGTTGTTGTGTTTTATCTTGGGAGCTTGTTCACTTGCAGACGTTCAATTTGTGGTTTCTGAAAACGCAGCAAGTGGTTATAATCACGCAATACCATGTTCGACAGATGGTGATCCATGACAACTGTTGGCAAGAGGAATAAATATGCAAGAGACAATCTGCGTCTGAACATATCTGTGGAGGAAATTATCATGTGGGTCGATTTTCTAATAAAAAGTTTGCATTCCTGCATTACTCCATTTCTCCAAAAAAATTATTGAATATTTGTATGAAGTCTCTGGGATAGGAAGATCGCATGGAAGTTGTCAAATCGCTTCATGAATCCATACAGGTTTTCGTAGTTTGCGGCCCTAGTAAGTATTTGATCTTCTTCTATGTTTTAAATTTTCTTAATGTGGTTAATTTCTTATTTCGAGGGAATGAAGTGATTATCAAGAAATTAAATGATTATTCTAGGGAAAATCAAATTATTGAGTATATAAATGCAATAGCACAACTTCTTGAAAAAACAAAAAATTATATTATATATGTACTGTCCACAGAAAAACGTTGCATATTTTGTAAACTGAAAACTGTTAGCTCAAGCCTCAGGGGCTTCCATGAGGAAAATAGAACCCATAACATAACAATAATATCCACGAAGTACCATGGAACACGACAATAATAACGCTTATGACCAATGGAGGTTTTATGAAGTTTTGTTGTGTTGTGTTTCTATGTTACCAGAATTTATGTCTATTGTAATTTTTCTTTTTGTTTATCTTATTTTTTAAATATTTTATATAATTAATTTATTTATTTTAAATGGTTTTGGACATTAACAATAAACATTGGCTTGGGTGTGATTTTTGTCCATAACATGATTTTTCTCAACAGTTTTTGATACTATTTATAAAAAATTTACAATTTTTTTTAATTAATTTGTTGTTCTCATAATTACTAATTTATATTATCATTTTATTTTTTATATTATCATGTATATATTGATATCTGTATTATCACTCTAAAGAATGAATCAATAAGTATTTTAAATAAACATAACTAAATGATATGCAGTATTATAAATAAAGAGAATGAAATGATATGAAATTTTGGTTTTTTTAAGGTTTTGGGTGGAGGTGGAGGTGGAGGTGGAGGCAGAGGCGGAGTTGGAGGCGGAGGTGGAGGTAGAGGTGGTGATGGTGGTGGAGTAGGAGGAGGTGGTGGAGGAGGAGGTGGAGGTGTAGGAGGTGAGGATAAAGTAGGCTATGCTAGGGCTAGTGTAATATAGTCTAGTCTAGTGTAGGCTACAGTAGGCTACGCTAAAATAAGCTAGGCTACAATAGGCTACAATAGGCTAGGCTAGAGTAAAGTAGGCCATGATAGACTAGAATAGGTTAGGCAAGGATAGGCCAAATTAAGCTAGGATAGATTAGGGTAGGCAAACCCACTGGAAGCTAGGCTTGTCTAGGATACGATAGGCTAGGATAAGCTAGAGTATGCTAAGCTAGGTGGGAGTAGGCTAGGAACAATTATGTTAGAGTAAGTTAGGCTATAGTTGGATAGGCTAAGCTACAGTAAAGTAAGATAGACTATTATAGGTTAGAATTAAGTAGGCTAGGTTAGAATAGGTTTAGTTTTCCTAAAGCAGACTAAGATAGGCTATGCTAGAGTAAGCTAAGTGTAACATAGGTCCATATCATACTAAAAAAAGAAATTTTTGCGTTAACATTACTAAAATTGATCATGAATCTAAAATAATAGTATTCTATATTGTTTTATCTACTCTATTTCCATGTCATATAATACTAGTATAAGCTATTAATTTTCATTACATTACAAGGAATCTATTTTGGATTCTAAAGATTGACAATTTATTAATTCAATTTTTGGCTATATAGTTATTGCTTTAATTTATCACATTATTATCCATTGACATTGTTTGTTGCAAAGGATATCAATTTCATTTAATATGATTATAATTTAACAACAATCTCTCCTTGTATAACACCATTTAGTTTATGCTTTAGTTCCCTCTAATTCATTTCAAATTATATACTTTCCATTCTAAAGAGTTAGTTCCCTATATTGTCTCTACTCATTATAATCACCTTTCTTCCTATTTAACTTTTTCAAGGTTCCCTTCACTCCAGGTAAATTACAAGCAAGCAACATTTAAACTTACTACTATAAGTAAGGGTTATTCCATTATATACTAATCTATTTTCCTCATCCTACATTTTCTACCTTGGCAATGTTCAAAACCAACATTGTTATCCAAGTTATCAATTCGGGCCTTTGTCAATTCAAAACTTGCCATGTGTTTTCCTCGCAGCTAGATATTTTCGTGAAAAACTCGGTTATAAATAGTAGTGTTCATCCTTTACTCTTAAAGAAGAGGTATTTCATTAGCATTTCACAAATATATTTCTATGCATATAGCTTCTTGTATTTAGTTACCTCTTTGAAACAATTTATAATGCTTCTTTCTTGTTTTTCCATCCTTTTTCTTTGGTGCTCATTGTAATTTCTTCTATGGGTTCTTTTATGTACTCTATCTCAATTTAAATTCCAAGGTTACAAGGTTACAAGGTAATTTGATTTCTCCTTAAGGGTTTTATGTTATAATGTCAGAAAATGATTAGGGTTTAGGTTTTAGGGTTTAAAATGTTATAAAATGCTTAGGGTTTACCGTTTAGGCCTTAAGGTTTATAACATTTTAGTAAAGGCTTTTAATAAACACTTATAGAAGGGTTACAAAACAATTGTTAAATATTTACAAAATGATTAGGGTTTAGGTTTTATAAAACTTTAGTAAAGGAATTTAATAAGTGCGTAAAAGAAAGTTAGAAAATGCTTGCCAAAATGTTATAAAATGATTAGAGTTTAAAATGTATTGTTTAATTAGATAATTTTTATGATCTCCATGAAAAATTTATAGTGGTTGAGAATTCTAAAACAAATATTTCCTCTATGCCAGATAAAACTATCAATTTATGAAGTAAATTCAATCCAAAAAATATAAAATAAAGGGTTGATTGTTCTAAATATTAAATGTCATATTTCATCCTACTATTTAAGGAATAAAAACATGTGTTCACTTGGACTTATGATGATTTAAATAGTTTAAACCAAACTATAATGCAAAATGTGATTGCAATGGAACCTTAAACAAGTCCTTTTCAATAGAAACTTAGAAGATTGAATTCCAAACTTGAATGTTCTTTTAAAAGTGAATTATATAAACGTCTAGAAGCTAAGATAATATTTACTATCTAACACACTCAGTGGTTAGAAAATCTAGTTCTTGTAAGAAATAAAAATAGTGATATTCAACTTTATGTCCATTATTTCAATCTTAATAAATCCTAAGATAAGGAAAACTATCATGTTTCACCCATGGAGTAGATTTTACAACATGTCTCTAGCTCTGATATGTTGTTTTTATTGGACAAATGTCTAGTTTACAGCTAGGTTATGGTCTATCCTGTAGATTAGCACAAGATTACCTTTAAAAATATATGGGTACTATTTATTATACGATTATTACTTTTGAGCTAATTAATTCTAGTGTCAACATCTAGAGGGAAATGGACATTGATTGTTGTGGCTTGATAAATGAGTCCTAATTTTTCTAACCACTTCACTATCTCAAGGTTTGCATCTTATAGTGTATATTTTGTTGTTATCACCCAAAATAACAATAAAAAATGATGAAATCCATATCACGTTAGAGAAAAAGGTATTTGTAATCTATTCGTTGACTCTATCTATGCACATGATGTTGATTTATATTCAAATGATGAAGCATTTTTAGCTTAGTATGAAATTTCATGTGTTCCAGATAATTATTACTGATGGTATATTGATATCAATATCTTCCCGATGCATGACACTACTCATTATTTAGATGTGAGGAAAATAAAATAATTAAGACTCAAATAAACTCCTTTCAATGTAATGAATAACATCCTTTTTAGAAAACAAAATTGGTGGAGTTTTTCTTCGTTGTTTGGAATGGGAAGATTCTAAAAAAGTTTTGAAATAACTACATTCAAGGCTTTCTGGTGGGGTCATTTTTGCAAAGAAACCACAACACACAAAGAGGTGAGTCTTAGGTATTATGGGCCAACATTGATTAAGAATGCTCTTTCCTTGGCCTGAAAATGTGAAATCTACTAGAATGTTGTTGGTAGACTCATAAAGCTACCATTTGTAATACTTTCTCCCATTTATAATGTAGATTTATGTACCTTTTATTATGTTGGTGACTCAAATGTATATCGTGGGACTATGTTCTTGTCTTTATGATATGAAAACTATTTCCTCACATAGATATGTTAAATATTTTGGGGCCAGCGTCCCCTAGCCTAGCCTTGTCTACCCTAGTATATTCTAGCCTACCTTACTCAAGCCATGCCTAACCTAGCCTAGCCTAGCCTGCTATCCAAGCTTAGCCTAGCCTATCCATGTTTCCTCTAGCCTACTCAACCCTAGCCTACTCTATCCTAGGCTAGCCTAACCCAGCCTATCCTAGGCTACTAAAAGTTACATTAGCCTAGCTTACTCTAACCTATTCTAAACTAACCTAGCCAACTCTATCATACTCTAGCTTAGCCTAGCCTATCCTATGCTATCCTAGCCTACTCTATCCTATCATAGCTTAGCATAGACTAACCTTTCCTAAAGTAGGCTACTCTAACCTACTTTAGCCTATCCTAGACTAGCCTAGCCAAGTCTATCCTACTCTAGCCTAGCCTAGCCAACTCTATCCTATGCCAGCCTAACCCAACCTAGGCTAGCCTACTCTTTCCTAGCCTAACTAAGCCTACTCTTTCCTATCCTTACCTACACTATCTTGGACGAGCCTATCCTATGCTAGCCAAGCTTCGCATAACCTAACATAACCTTTCCTAACCTAGGATACTCTAACCTACTTTAGCATAGCCTACTCTAGATTAGCATAGATTAGCCTAGCCAGCAATATCCTATCCTAGGCTAGCCTAGCCTAGACTAGCCTAGCTAAGCCTAGCCTATTGTAGCCTAGTCGAGCCTAGTGTAGCCTACCTTAGCCTATGCTAGCCTAGCCTAGCCTTGCCTTGCCTAGCCTAAACTTGTCTAGCCTAGCCTTGCTTAGCCTAGTCTTGTCTAGCCTACCTTACTCAAGCCTTGTCTAGCCTAGCCCAGCCTAGCCTACAATCCTACTCTAGCCTACCCTAGCCATGTTTCCTCTAGCCTACTCAAGCTTAGCCTACACTATCATAGGCTAGCCTAACCCATCCTATCCTAGCCTACTCTAAGCTACATAACCCTAGCTTACTATAGTCTATTCTAGACTAACCTAGCCAACTCTATCCTACTCTAGCTCAGCCTAGCTTATCGTATGTTATCCTAGTCTACTCTGTCCTATCATAGCTTAGCATAGCTAGCCTTTCATTACCTAGGCTACTCTAACCTACTTTATCGTAGCCTAGACTAGATTAGCTTAGCCTACTGTAGTGTAGCCAAGCCTAGTGGAGCCTACCTTAGCCTACGTTAGCCTAGCCTATCCTAGCCTTGCCTAGCATAAACTTCTCTAGCATAGCCTTGCTTAGCCTAGTCTTGTCTAGCCTACCTTACTCAAGCCTTGTCTAACGTAGCCTAGCCTAGCCTACAATCCTACTCTAGCTACCCTGGCCTTGTTTCCTCTAGCCTACTCAAGCTTAGCCTATGCTATCAGGCTAGCCTAACCCATCCTATCCTAACATAATCTAAGCTACATTACCCTATCTTACTCTAGCCTATTCTAGACTAACCTAGGTAACTCTATCCTGCTCTAGCTCAACCTAGCCTAACCTATGCTATCCTAGTCTAATCTATTCTATCATAGCTTAGCCTAGCCTAGCCTTTCCTTAACTAGGCTACTCTAACCTACTTTACCCTAACCTAGACTAGCCTATCCAACTCTATCCTACTCTAGCCTAGCCTAGCCAACTCTATCCTACTCCAGCATAAGCTATTCTAGCTTAGCCTACTCTTTCCTTTCCTAACCCAAGCTAACCTAGCCTAACTTCACCTACTCTATCTTATCCTAACCTACTCTAGCTTATTAAATCCTAACCTAATCTAGCCTAGCCTAGCCTAGCCTTACCTAGCCTTGACTATTCTAGCCTTCTCTAGTCTAGCCTAGCCATAGCTTAGCCTACTCTAGCCTAGTCTAGCCTACAATAGCTTAGCCTACTCTAGTCTAATCTACCCTACCATAGCTTAGCCTACTTTAGCCTACCATAGCTTAGCCTACTCTAACATAGCCTCACCTAACCTTGCCTAACCTAGCTTACTCTAATCTACTTTAGCATAGCCTACACTAGATTAGCCTAGACTAGCCTATGTAGCTCTATCCTACTCTAGCCTAACCTAGCCTAGCCTACTCTATCCTAGCATTGTCTAACCTAATATATCCTACCCTAGCCTAGTCTAGCCTAATCTATCCTAACATAACCTACTCTAGCCTATTCCATCCTAGCCTATCCTAGCCTAGCTTAATCTAGCCTAACCTAGACTTGTCTAGCCTAACTTAGCCTACTGTAGCTTATCCTAGACTAGCTTAGCCTAGGTTGCCCTGCATTAGCCTAGCCAAGGCTAGCCATCCCTAGTCTAGCCTTGTCTAGCCTAGCCTACTCATTCCTTGTTTGGCCTAATCTCGTCTAGCCTAGCCTAACTTACTATCGTACACTAGCCTAACCTAGCCTTGTCTACTCTAGCCTAGTCATGCCTAGCCTAATCTATCCAAGCCTAACCTACTCTATCCTAGCTTAACCCATCCTATCCTAGCCTACTCTAAGCTACACTAGTCTAGCCCAATCTAGCCTATTATGGACTAGCCTAACTAGGTATATCCTACTCTAGCCTAGCCTATCCTATCATATCTTATCCCATCCTACTCTATCCTCGAATAATATAGCCTATCTTGGCCTTCCCTAGCCTAGGCTACTCTAACCTACCTAAACCTAGCCTAGACTAGCCTAGCAAACTCTATCCTAGTCCAGCCTAGCCTAGCTTAGCCTAGCTTAGCATACCCTAGCCTACTCTTTCCTAGCCTATCTAAGCCTACTCTTCCCTAGTCTAGCCTAGCCTAGCCTAGTTAAGCCTACTCCTTCCTAGCCTAGCCAAACCTACTCCATCCTAGCCTGGCACTCTTTAGCCTATTCAATACAAACCTAATCTAGCATAGCCTACTCTAGCCTCGCCTAGCCTAGCCTATTCTAGCTTACTCTAGTCTAGCCTAGCTTAGCTTACTCTATCCTAGCCTATCCTTGGCTACTCCAGCTTAACCTAGCCTAGCTTACTCTATCATAGCCTACTCTATCCCAGCCTAACCTACTTTAGCCTAGCCTACTTTTGCTTAGCCTAGCCTATCCTAGCCTACTTTAGCCTAACCTACCCTAGCCTAGCCTACTCTAGCCTACTCTAACCTAATCTAGCCTAACCTACTTTATTCTAGCCTACTCTTTCCTACTCTAGACTAACATAGCCTATCATATCCTACCCTTTTCTAGCCTGGTGTAGCCTAACCTACTCTATCCTACTTTAGACAAGCTCAGCCCACTCTATACTATTTTAGCCTATCTTAGCCTACACTATCCTACCTTAGCCACGCTTAGCCTACTTTATCCTACTCTGGCCTAGACTATTCTAGCTAGCCTAGTTTAGCATACTCTATCCCACTAGCTTACTCTAGCCTAAAATAACCTACTTTAGCCTAGCCTTGGCTTGCCTACCTTAGCCTACTCTATACGATCGTCGCCTAACCTACAAAAGATTGGTCTTGCCTAGCCTAGTCTACTCTAGCCTACTAGCCTAGTTTAGCCTAGCCTAGCCTAGCCTACCTTAGTCTAGTTTATCCTATCTTATCCTAGCCTACTCTAGCTTAGCCTAGCCTAGAATACTCTAGCCTACTCTACTCTTTCGAAAGCTACTTTAGCCTAGCCTAGCCTAGCCTGTTTTAGCCTACTTTAACCTAGCCTAACCTATTTTAGCCTAATTGAGCCTACTCCATCCTAAGCTAGCCTAACCTAGACTAGTGTAGTATACTTTAGCCTAACCTAGCTTACTCTATTCTATCCTAATATCTTAGGCTAGGTTAGCTTACCCTATGGTTGCCTACTCTAGCCTAGCCTAGCATAGCCTACTCTAATCTAGCTTACCCTAGCCTAGCCTACCTTAGCGTACTTTATCCTATCGTAGCATGGCCTACTCTATCTTAGCCTAGCCTAGCTTACTCTAGCCTAATCTATTCTAGCCTAGCCTAGTTTACCCTACTCTACTCTACTATACTCTAGCCTACTCTAGAAATTTATACACACATGATGTTGTTGGGCCATTAAAAATACACATGAAAATTAATCTTAAAAAACATTTATATTACTATTTGATTTTATAATATAAGTTTTAATAGAAAAAC
>APFE030180099.1:1407-22132 GCA_000404065.3 Pinus taeda
TTGTGGCTGCTCCACAACCTCCTGAAGCTACTTCACCAATTGTGGCTCCTCCACAATTGTCTGAGACTTCTTTTGGCGTTGCATGTGTAGAGGTAATGTACTCTCCCTCTCAACCACCAAGTCTCCATTAGTTGCCTTTCTCCTCAAGGCTTTGCATGCATCTTGAACCTCAACAGCATGCAGGTTCTTGACTCATGAACCGATCTGCTTCACCTGTCTCGTGGTGACATGTCTAAGGAAAACCTTTCCCTTACTAAAGACTACATCATAGTCTTTGTCTTCCAACATTGCGATCGATACCAAGTTTTTCCTTAGTCCTAGTACATTCTTCACATCCGTTAAGGTAATGCGAGCTCCATTCTCCCTCTGAAAAATAACTGTACCTACTCCTGAGACATTATACTTTTCATCATTACCCATCTCTAAGAGCATCTGGAGATCTTTCTCCTCCAAGGTACTGAACAAACTCTTATCACTGGTCATGTGGAATGAAGCTCCACAGTCAAGAAACCAATCACATCCCACCATGGATGAAACCATGCATGTGATGAGGGTGAAATCCAACTCGAACTGTGAGGCCAGTGCCTCACTGTCTGATCCCTTCGAGGATCCGTTCTTGGATTTCTTCTGTGGACAATTCGTAGCATAATGGCCCACCTCATGACAATGAAAGCATCACACTTTCGATTTCTCAAACTTCTTCCCACCATGGAAAGAATTGGATTTGGGATGGGAAGCCTTCTCTTTCCCTTTCCTCGCGTTACTCGCTAAGGCTAAATTTTCTTCATCATCTTGTTTTGATGAAGATCCTTCTCTGGTGCTTCTTCTTATCTCCTCCTGCATCAGATCCAACCAAAGTCATTTCTAATCTAGCCGTTTCTCTCTTCCATTGATCGAGTCTTGGCAGCTATGCCAGCTCTTAGGAAGACCAAGCAAAACAAGACTCACCATGTCATCATTGGCTGTCGTGATCCCTACACTTCCAAGCTCATCCCTGCAGGTGGTGAGCTTGTTCAGATATGTAGAGATCGTGTCGCCCTTTTCACACTTGATTTTCCAAAGCTTATCTTTCAGTGCCAACTTCCTCTGATCGCTGCTGTTCTGATATAGATCTTTCAATGTTTTCCACATCGAAAACAGTGTCTCCTTCCCATGGAGGCTTGAGATAATGTGGTCTCAAATTCCCTCCAAGAAGATTCTCCTCGCTCTAGCCACACATTTCTTCCATTTTGTAGCATTAGCTGCTGCTGGCTTCGAGACTTCTTGATCAATGAAGTCCTTCAGACCATTGTCCTCTAATACTACTTCCATGCGATCCTTCCAGGCTATATAATTCAAGCTGCCATCAAGAGCATACTCGAGTCTTAAACCATTGAACGCCGTTGGGAAAATTTGAGATGTGATAAGAATTTGAATTCTATAATCATAAACTTGAAACTTCTCTCTTCTCTCTTCTTTGTATACTGTTTTTCGCTTTGATCACCTTTGCTCCGATGCCATGTAGAAATTCTCACTGTAGATCAACAGATTATGCAATATATTAAAGAAAAATACAAGATCTACTTCTACAATAAACTTGCGGAAGCTTAATCGATTATGAGAAAGATCAAATAGAACACATATAACTGAGAATGAGAAATCAATCACACATGAACACAGAAGAATACTCTGGGGAAAGCCTAAGCTAAAAGCCACGATCTCTGTATTATCATACTATTGGAAATATGTATGGATTACACAAAGCTTTAGCTCACAAGCTATCCAACTCTCAGTGCAATCTCTCTGCTGCTCATAGACAGTCAAAAGCTTCTCACAAACCTTCTCCCCTGCCCTCCAAGCCTCCTATTTCCTTGTGCAGTTTCTCCTGGGGTCCAATGCTGCCACCTATGTGTAATTACCTCACGCACTACTCACTAACCTCTGAAATAATTGTGCAATCCTGAAGGAGATAATTCCTTCTGCATGGATGAGTTTCCTATATAGGAAAAATCCTCCAACTGATAGTACACTGTCCCTTCCTCTGATCTCAACTGGGTCTCTGACTGAACTGACATGCATGAGTTATTTATGAGAGAATATTCAGTTATCTGAAGTGCAGTAGTTACATGCATGCATTCATTAACTAACTAAACTCACAATTAGTTCAACAAACTGTTGGAACTAATCTAACTGGAATTAACTCAGGTAACTGAGCTAACTAATTACAACTCAAAGTACAACTCATCCTGATCTCCTTTAATCAAAGGATAACTTCTTCAATCAATGGAGAAACTGTTGCATGTCTTCACATAGACTTCATGTTTGATTTTCTACAACTAATTAACTCAAGATGAATTAATTAATTATTTTACAAACAACTGCTAAGATTAAATTTGAATTTGAATTCTCAATTTTAGTTCATGGACTAACTAAAATTGGAATCGATCCCGAAATGCTATTTATAGCAATGATATTTTTAGCTTTTCCATTTTTCATTCCTTGTTGCTATGTCCAACGCTGGTACCCGAAATGCTATTTTTAACATTTCTATTTTTAGCTCTTGTTGCTATTTCCAACAGGCTCAAGGATGTCATGTTTGTTCTGTGTCTAAATAAAAATATCCTCTTTGTTGTAGTTTTGGAAGACCGTGCTTATGATGTGATTTTAAACAAAGGAAAGGAATTCTTGAGACACACAGAAGATCGACGTTCATGTGAAGAACTTGTATAAGCTAGATGTGGAAGACTATGTTGCATTAAGCACAAAGGTGGAGAAGGTGCATAGACGCGATGTCAGTGAACTTTGGCACAAAAGACTTGGCCATTTTCATCATGGCACCCTGAAGATCATGCAACAGATAACCATAGGCCTCCCCAAAGGAGCACTTGAGAAACAAGATGTATGAAAAAGATGTACCTTGTGGAAGTACGAAAAATCCACATTCCATGATCGGGACAACAAAGCACTTGTAATCCTGAAAGGATCCACTCTGATGTCTGTGGACCTTTCTCGATAGCCTTCACTGCTAGACATAAATATTTTGTCATTTTTATTGATGACTTCTCATGAAAGTGTTGGATCTTCTTCATGTGAAATAAAGATGAGACATTCTCCAAGTTCGTAGAATTCAAGGTGCTGGTTGAGAAAGAAACCAACAAGAAGGTGAAGGATATCAAGAGCAATAATGGAGGTGAGTACGTGTCGAATGAATTTAAAAATTTCTGTGCAAAAGGAGGCATTCAACAAGAATTGACAGCACCCCACAACCCACAACAGAATGGGATGGCTGAGAGAAAGAACCATAACATTGTGGTAGCAACGAGGGCGATTTTGCATGACCAAGGCCTACCTATGCATTTGTGGGATGAGGCATGCATCAATACAATCTATTTGCAGAACTGGAGTCCTCATCGGATTATTGGCATGATTACACCAAAGGTGGCTTTCTCAGGGAGGAAGTCGAATGTGTTGCACTTCAAGTTTTTTGGAGCCTCTGTTTACTGCCATGTCTCCAAGGAATCAAGGAAGAATCTAGAACCAACAATAGAATTAGGGGTGTTCGTGGGTTACACAAAAGCTCCCCACAACTACTCTGTGTACTTTCCATCCCTCAGAATGACAGTTGTGCAAAGGGATGTAAAATTTGATGAGGAGAAAGCCATTCGGTTCTCTCTTGAGAGGGAGCGTAAGATCCCACTAGAGGAGGATATTTTAGCTCCAAAGGAGGAACCTTAAGAAGCTATGTAGAAACCACAAATTTAGGAGTAGAGAGTGGAGACAACCACCTAAGAAAAACCATCTAGAGAAGGTAGAAAAAGGACTAGGGAACCTGAGAGACTTGTGCAGAATGTGAGGGAGAATGTGGGTGCTCCTTCAAATCAGCACATGCAGAGAAGGTCACTAGATCGGTACACTGGCTACATGGCTATAATGACTAAGATTGTAGATAATGAGCCACCCTCTTTCGAGGAAGAAGTAACAGAAACTTGTATGAGTTGATGCAATGGTGGAGGAATACGAATCCATTATAAAGAACAATGTTTGGGAAGTGGTCCCAAGACCAACAGATAATTAGGTTGTGGGTTCGAGACAGATCTTCAAGGTAAATCAGACAAAAAATGAAAGCATAAAGAAGTATAAGGTTAGATTTGTGGCTAAGGAGTACTCTCAAGTTGAATGGCTTGATTATGAGGAGACCTTTTCTTTTGTAGCAAGGTACTCATCCATTAGACGAATTATTGCTTTGGCTGTGTAGATGGGGTGGGAGATCCACTAGATGGATGTAAAAACAACATTTCTCAATGGAGTTATTAAGGAGGAGGTGTACATCGAGTGCCCAAAGGGCTTTTAGACTTTTGATTGGGAGTCTCATGTGTACAGACTCAAGCGAGCATTATATGGTCTCAAACAAGTACCCATGCTTGGTACACTAGGATCGATAACTATCTCACTAGTTTGGGCTTCACCAAAATTTAAGCGGATGCAAACCTCTATCAAATCTTGGTAGAAGGTAAATTTCTTATTATTGTCTTATATGTTGATGATTTGATTTTAATTGGTGATGAACAATTGATCAGATCTTGCAAGGAGTACCTTGCAAGAGAATTTGAAATGGAGGACATGGGTCTCATGCGCTACTTCCTTGGGTTGGAAGTATGGCAAGGTGATAAGGAACTGTTTGTCTCTCAAGGAAATTATGCAAATGAGATACTGCAGAGATTGTGCATGGAGAGTTGCGAACCCATGGAGACACCTCTAGCGACCAGATGGAGGAAGGAGGATGCCACTTCAAGTGAGGAAGTGGATGCTACCATTTATTGACAACTAGTGGGTTCACTGATGTACCTTGTGAACACATGACCAAATATGTGCTATCCAATCAACCAACTGAGCCAGGATATGGTTAACCCGACCAAATTATTTTGGATGGCATCTAGGCATGTTCTACGGTACCTCAGAGGCAATACCCAATTTGGACTGTGGTACAAATGAACAGAGGGAGTGAAGCTATTTGACTTCACAGATGAAAATTGGATGGGAAGTCCATCAGACTGAAAGAGTACATTGGGTGGAATTTTCAGTGTTGGGTATGCAACAGTTTCCTGGTACAACAAGAATCAAATATTTGTGGCGCTGATGACATCTTCGCTGTTTTGATACAACAAAGCTGCATCTTTAGAGAATTCGCACTGTGGACCTGTGGGTTATGGGCCCATGTATACGTCGGAAGCAAATAATTAGCGAAATCACAATTAAACCCGACCAATCACCATTGGTCCTTCTTTGAGGTTTTATGATAGAACCCAAATAAAATTTAACCCTCTTTGATAACATATTGGGTCCACCCAGCATGTTAACCCGTACGCACATTTGAGTGCAATTACTGTCCGATTGCTTAATCAATGAATGGTCTTGATGGTCGGAACTCAATGAGGTTTTGAGCCTGTTGTATAAAACCTTATTGCATCTGTTTTTCGAATTAAGTCCCGTGCATTTCCCAACGCAATATGCATCCGATTGCTATTAAACAGATGGTTTGATCACTCGGAACTGTAAACTCTTTTTAATGAGTTTACCAGGTCTGCTAATCGAGGTAAATTGCTTGCAAGTTTTCGCGCGATCACCATGGATCTTTTCCCATCGGACGACTATGATGTTTCCTCCAGATTCCTCTTCCACCATTATTATCCGTCGATCTGACTGATCCAACGGTTTCTGCTGTGCTGCTCAATCGACTCCAGTTTCGATTGAACACCTCTCCTCTGTTGATCTGTTCTCAATCCAATGGCTCTCTCGTTTTCTTATCGATGGAACTCGCATTACAACACAGATCTGCCTTAATTTATCTAAGACAAAGTTCATATGAACTTCGTCCTTTACACTCGCACGCACACACATGCAATTTATCAACTTTATAGGAAAGAACATATATATAAAGACATAGACACACAAAACTCAGATAACATGAAAATATACAATAACACGTATATTACCATTATATACAGAACTTGATTACAAGCTAAGGCCTCACCACCCAAATCACAAATTACCCTGCGACTACATTGTATCCTCTTCTCTTCTATCACACAACACAGACTCTCCTAAATAGGAAATTACAAAGGGAGGGATCATTTACAATCCATGAGTTTCTCCCACAATCGCTCAATCAAACCTCTAAATCTCACTATACGCATACATGACAGATAATTAAATTTAATCAAGCCTTCTAGAGACTTATCAATTCCATCAATTTAGCTCTGTTTAAACAGAAATCTCCTCGGTTTACAATGATTGTCCACGTTTCCTCTTTCACAACTTTGAATTTTAATTTTGATTAAGCGTGGTCAGATGCTCCTACATTAGACTCCCGAGGTACAAAAATTTATGACCTCCTGGTCATATGCTTCTCCATCCCTTAGAAATTCTACCGACATCCTCTGTGGAATTGTCTTTATGATATTTCGTAACAACATTCATGAGTTGCAACAAAACCTCTGCAGTAACAAGTCTCCTTCTTGCTACACATGCCTCATTAAGCTTCTCTCCTCTGAGCTCAGTCTTTTGGCATTTCTCTGGTTCTCTCCTCTGGAACCATATGAGCACTCTATGCTTTAGGTTGCTGCAATCTTCTCATCTTCTTCTGCCGCTATCTGTACGACAAGAATAAGACCACAAACTCTCCAATCTTTAACATAACTATACCTCCTTTTGCACGTAGAATCTTATTCTGCTATGATATCAAGATGATGACATCTCAGTTGCTTTGATACAACAAAGTTGCACCTTTAGAGAATTCGCACCGTGGACCTGTGGGTTATGGGCCCACGTATACGTCAGAAGCAAATAATCAGCGGAATTGCAATGAAACCCGACCAATCACCGTTGGTCCTTCTTTGAGGTTTATGCTGGAACCCAAATAAAATTTAACCCTCTTTGATAAAATATCGGGTCTGATCGGCGTATTAACCTGTACGCACATTCGAGCGCGATTACCATCCGATCACTCAATCAACGAACGATCTTGATGGACGGAACTCAACGAGGTTTTAAGTCCATTGTATAAAACCTTATCACGTCCATTTTTCGAATTAAGTCCCGCGCATTTCCCAATGCGATATGCATCCAATCGCCATTAAATGGACAATCTAATCACTCGAAACTGTAAACTCTTTTTAATGAGCTTATTAGGTCCACTAACCGAGGTAACCTGCTTGCAAGTTTCTGTGCGATCACCATGGATCTTTTCCCATCAAACTGCTATGATGTTTCTTTCGGATTCCTCTTCTGCCATTATTATCCGTCGATCTGACTGATCCGACGGTTTCTGCTATGCTGCTCAATCGACTCCAGTTTCAATTGAACACCTCTCCTCCATTGATCTGTTCTCAATCCAATGACTCTCTCGTTTTCTTATCGATGGAACTCGCATTACAACAAAGATTTGCCTTACTTTATCTAAGGCGAAGTTCATAGGAACTTCATCCTTTACACTCACACACACACGCAATTTATCAACTTTATAGGAAAGAACGTATATATAAAGACAAAAACACACAAAACTCAGATAACACACAGATATACAATAACACGTATATTTCCATTATATACAGAACTCGATTACAAGCTAAGGCCTCACGGCCCGAATCACAAATTACCCTGCGACTACGTTGTATCCTCTCCTCTTCTATCACACAACACAGACTCTCTTAAATAGGAAATTACAAAGGGAGGGATCATTTACGATCCATGAGTTTCTCCCACAATCTCTCAATCAAACCCCTAAATCTCTTTATACGCATACATGGCAGATAATTACACTTAATCAAGCCTTCTAGAGACTTATCAATTCCATCAATTTAGCTCTGTTTAAACAGAATTTGCCCAAGTTTACAATGATTGTTCACGTTTCTTATTTGACAGCTTTGAATTTGAATTTTGATTAAGCGTGGTCAGATGCTTCTGCATCAGGCGCTAATCTTGGCAGAAGCAGAATACATGGATCCAAGTCAAGCAACATGTGAGGCGATCTGGATGAGAAAGATACTTGTTGGATTGCTTGGTCATATGATGGATCCAAATGTGATCTACTGTGATAAAAGAAATTGCATTAAGCTCTTTGAGAATCCTGTTTTTCATGATCAATCCAAGCATATAGATATCCAGTATCACCATTTATAGGACTTTGTGCAAAGGCAGATAATGTTGTTTCCATACATTCCAATGAAGGAACAAGACGCTGAAATTTTGACAAAGGCCTTGTCAAGAGGGAAGTTAGAGTTACACAAGTGTAGGATAGGAGTTTGTTGATAATCCATTTTTGGCTGAGAGGGTGTGTTGAAGAATGCAACAAAAAATTCTCAATTTGATTTTGCCTTGATTAAATTGAGAAAATTCAAATCTCCACATCAGCAGACAACTTGGATGATGTTAAATCATGTGACATGGCTTGTGTCATTCAATTTACTCAGTAAATTCAAGTTGGAGA
Source organism: Pinus taeda (assembly GCA_000404065.3). Classification (NCBI taxonomy): domain Eukaryota; kingdom Viridiplantae; phylum Streptophyta; class Pinopsida; order Pinales; family Pinaceae; genus Pinus; species Pinus taeda. Next base: position 9,872 of record APFE030180099.1, read on the forward strand.
AGTTAGAGTTCAGTTCAACATGTGTGATTGCTAATTTGTAGCAATCAAGGTCAATTATCTCAGGTTGCTTTTAGTTAAAGTAGTTCCAACTTTTGGAGGAACTAGTGGAAGGTCAGTTAGGTAGTGGAACTTCAGTCATTCTTAGTGACCATCCAATTAATGGATCAATCAACCCAAAATAGCTAGTGCATGCAGAGAATTCAAGTTACTTAATTGAGGTGGAGATTCCAAGGCAATGTAACATCAATTGTAGACTAGTTTTGAGTGTATAGGTGTTGCATTCAATCAGAGGATCAACCTGAGGAATTTCCTAAATAATAGGGGCCTAATTTCTCAAGGAATAGTGCAAGGAAATAGGGGTTTAAGCAAAGGCATAAATTGACTAAGTTTGGGTCAGAGCTTCTCAGTGAGCAGACAAATAGGTTATGCACTTGCAGGTTGTGCTCAATTGAGAAAAGAAATTGTAATACATCTCTATTCATCAAATTGATGCGAGCAAGCATTTGGGTTTTTAGCAGTTTCCTTTCCTTGGGAAAAATATTATTTGCACGTGTGTGATTTCTTATTGCATGTTTGATATTTTTTGTTGTAAATTGTGAATTAACGTCCGTAGAGATGTAGAGTAGGTTTGTGTCTTGTGATTTTGATTAAAACTGCATAAGTAGTTGCAAATATAAATAATAATTTCTACGAGAAGAATGAACATTTCTTTTGGCAAGGCTTGAGTGAAGTATGACCAATATTTGAGGTGTTGGGAAACTGGATAAGTACTAAAAAGGAAAACACAAAGTGGTTAGGATGGTAGAATGAATTAACACTAAAGAAGATTAGAATCAAATGCACCAAATGGAAAACCTATCAATCAACAACATAGGTGCTCCAAGAAAAAAATGGTGTTAGGGTAAATAAGATGAACAATTCTCCTTGACTACTCTACCTTGTAGCAACATTTTACTCTTTCGAAGTACTCTCTCATATTAATGATATACCTTGATGAATGTATGAAGCTTGTTTGTAGATGAATCTAAAGAAGTAAAACACCAAGAAATATAGGATAAGATTTCTCAAGAAACAAGGAAAGAAACCCAATTACCTAAAGTAGGGCAACATAACAATCAACAGGAACTAGAAGTTGGTACAACATAGAAATAGGACTAGCAAGGAAATGAAAAATGATTACTCCTAAATGTTGGTGCCTTAGTGATCTGAAAAAAACAACCCTTTACAACTGAATTTTGTATTCTTAATAAAGAAAATGCAATTGAAAGCATAAGGAAACAAGCAATAAGGGATGTAGCTTTGGGTATCTGTATCCCACCTTAAACTATGTAAATTATGTGTGAAAGGCTTCCCATGGAGCCTCCTTTGGAGTCATAGAGTGTAGTTTTGGAGCATTCAACAAGATACACATGTGATTTGTAGGAATTAATCCCATTGTGTTCTCTATGGAGCTCAAGCAATGCATAAGCATCACCCCTTAGTGGAGATGAAGTCAAACTCGACCAATTCCCTATTGATATGGGTCATTAATCTAGAACACGAGATTTGGTATGACACCAATGCCATTGGTAGAAATCTAACCCTTAGAAGTTGTAGTGATGCACATGTACTATGGGGATGATTGAATTTAATCAACAACTTATGGATATGAATCTTTACCCAAAATGATATATTGGCTCATTTAGAAAGGTACCAATTTCATTAATAGATATTTGACCCATGGCATTTTATGTGGGGCTATACTAATGCACATGCACTACGAAAGGATTGAATTCAATGCCAGCTACTTATTAAGATGGGTCCTTAACCAAAATGTTAGAGCAAATAATTTGATAGGGTACTTATATCGTTTGTATAAATTTATACCATCAACTAGTTTTGGATATGGGTTGTTAACCAAAATGTTAGAGCAAATAATTTGATAGGGTACTTATATCGTTTATAGAAATTTATACCATCAACTAGTTTTGGATATGGGTTGTTAACCAAAATGTTGGATACAAGCATTTAGTAGGGTTCTCATGCCATTGGAAAAAATTCCACCCATGGTGTTGTATGTCTACTTGTAATGATGTATGTGCATCATATTTAACTTCAGACTAATTACCAATGGATATGGGTCACTAACAAAAATGCCTCATTGGAGAATTCAACGAAGTAACCACATCATTGATTAAAAAACAACCCATGGTGTTGTATGTGAAATTTTACCAATGCATAGACATTAAAAGGTGGATCAAACACAAGACCAACTAATGTGTAGTGAATTTTTACTTTAACTAGACAATGTGCTCTAGAGTGTAGACATATTTAATGCCGAGTACTCCTTTAAAAGAGTAAGATCCATTTGCCTCTTCTAATTTTCTTAGATAATAGGGTAGTACGACAAGGAGTTATGGACGTGGGATAGATTTTGTGTATGTAATTACTTCTTTTAAGCTAAGTAAATTCTTTAATGAAAAAGGAAATAACCATGGCCTTTAAAGTGAGTTCAAGGTTTCAAAGTATTGTTGGAAAAATAGCTGAGAGGAGGGGGGGGGGGGTTAATTAATATTTTGTTGTTGTTGTTGTTTGTGTTACCAAAAGCCCAATATATATAATATATTAATGAAATAACATAAACAGATACGGGAATTAATGCTTTTATTCATCTTCAAAAATAGTTGGTAATGAAATAAATATTCTAATATATATATATATATATAGATATTAATATATATCACTGGTTGCAGTTGCCAAGCTCCAACTTGGACTTTAGTGAGGCTCCAACCTCCAGAGCACCAACTCTGTCTTGCAATAGTTCTGCACTCAGGAGCACCAACTCCCAAGGATTTCAATCCTGTTTAGTTCAGAGGCTCCAACCTCTTGGACTCCAACCCAAACCTGGTATCAACTGTTTTTCTACAGTTTTCTGCACCCAACCCTGCTGAGCTTTTGCCTTTCTCTAGTTCTCCTACTTCTCTGGTCTCTCCTACCTCTTGCCTATTCTTCGGCTTCCTCTCTCACACATTATACGTTCAAAAACCCACACTTATCCTTGTGTTTATGTTTTAATGTGTTTCAGGCACCTTTGACTGATCGTTTCCACTTTCCACCGCCTTTTTAGCTTCCTCCTTGGTCACTGTAGATTCCTCTGCCTCGCTTGATCCTTCGGCTTCTCTCCACAGTCGCTGTGGCTTCCTATGAGCTGTCCGAGTTCACTGATACTCTATGGACACGTAAATTCATAAGAGAAGTCCACAGGAAAACACAGAGAAGTCATTGTAACAATGCTCTCCTTTTTTTTAATGATGGCATGCATACACAGAGTCGGCATAGTTTAACGGACAGCCACATCCCAATCGCAATCACTATCGCCATGAATCACCCCATTTAACTGATGTTCAGCCTCCTGAGCCATCAAAATAATTATTATAAGCCTTTTGGCCTAAAACACCCTGCGCAAGCCAGAAATTTTATTTACATAGAGGATATGAGAAAAATAGTCAAAAAGACTAAAGGGAGGACTTCAGGGAATATTACACCCGCATCTAAAACTTCGGATTTGCTCCTCCACAGTTTTATTGCAATCAGCGCTTTAGTGTGGCGAGGCTTCATAATATGTGCAATAGTGACGGACGTGATGGTAGATTAACTCATATTGCAATGCGTGGTGGGTCTGTGTGGATATGTACAACAATTGGGAGTTTCCCTTAGCGGAGGTCCGATGTGACATCGAAATCGCTATCGGCGATTGCAATGGAAATGTAACTTTGCTCCCGAAGTGTCGATGCGATATACATCGGCAATCACAAGTTGCAAGGGTTCACGGCTCGACATTAACGCAGACCACTCCATTTTAGTTATGCGATATTAGGTGTCAGACCCAATATGACTCACCGCTCCCGTGTATAAAGTTTCAAGTCCACTTTCCACCTCTGATAGTGTATTTGCCTCTATATATGCTTTGGCCTCCATTTGCGCCTCCGATAGTGTTAAACGCATATATGTATGGTTTTTGCCGTTGATGGGTAAATACATATATATACAGGTCTTTCTGCCTTCGATCGTATGAGTGCACGTATATATATGTGTTTGCCGCCAATTCATGAGTTTGTGGCATATATATGTGCTCCCGATAGTGTATTCCTTTGGAATTGCATGCACTGATCGCTCCCGATAGTGTAATATGCCCTGTCAGCTCCCGAAACCTATGTCTGGCTCTATTTGCTTCATGCTCTCATAGCTCCTCTGGTGGCTCTGTCTGCTCTGTTAGTTCCTTTGGTTGCTCTGTCTGTTCCTCTTGGCTTCGTTTGCTCCTATGGCTCTACTTGTTCCTCTGTTTCTCTAATGGCTGTTTGCGTCCTCTGTTTGCTCCTGTACTTTGTTCCTCATGCCTCTGTTCTACTCCTCTTGGCTCCATCTGCTCCTCAAATTTTTCCATATTGACATCAATAACAATCTGTGTCCAACAAGTATGAGGATATCTAAATATGCAATAATCTCTACCATAAACCTCATAATAGATTGAAGTATGAGAAAATACATTTTTCAATTTAGTCTTCATGCTGTAAACATTTCCGTGAGGTAGGTGGTGGTCTTATTCTTGGTGAGAACAATCCATAAATTACCAAAGTGAGAGCAAAGGTTAATACATAATTATCCCTTAAAATCAATTGAAGTGATGCTAAAATCAATCACAATCTATACATAGAATTTTTAAAATATTCTTTAAAAGTAAAACTTTAGAATTTTTGATGATCATTGCATAGAGCACATATTTCTTTCAACTTAACTAAAATATATGCTTTGTTTTTTGTTTTTTGTTTTTTCAATATATATGACACAAAAATAAGCCTCGAGAGTTAGCTCAATTGGCCGAGTCCTCGTCGTTAAAGCACCTTTTCTATTGAGAGGTCACAAGTTCAATTCTCTCGACACTCTTGGGGCCAAGCTCCGTCATTGAGTCAACAAGAAGTGATCCCTTTAGGTGGATATGCCTAGTACAAATATTCTGTGGATGTAGCAGCACCGATCTCTGAGGTCCATGAACCACATAGAAAATAAAATAAAAATATTATATAATTATTGTTATTCACAACCATTACTATACAAAGCCAACTTGTAACCTTAAATCACTAAAGATAATATCTCCCTATAATTACATAAACATAATTGCATGTATCACATAATTGCGAGTCACTTCATGCTGATACAAAAGAAAAGAAGAAACAAGTAATATATTGTAAATGTAATATTGTAATGGTTGATCTTATTTTAATATAAGTATCAATTTTTTTTTTTTAATGGATTTTAATTTTTTTACTCTTAGGATGGGGTGTCACCTTAACCACCAAAGGAAATATGATATGTTGCTGTTTTCCATCTTCACATTTCCCTTTATAGTTTGGATAGTTGACAACTAGGTATAGTCTTCCACATATGCAACATGATTCACATTTAATGCAATTAGTATGAGGCTCTATATCTCCATGGAGGTTGTTTCCTACCAATGTCAATAATGATGATAAGTTGTCATTATTTCCATACCCTTCTACAATGAAGCATGACTTGGAGATTGGCTAAGAAAATATGAAACAAAAACTTCCTTTCGCACCTTCTTATTTGATTTCTTTATTTGAGGGAAGATATTCATATAGGTCCTCTTTATTTATTTTTCACTCTCATTTTTCTCTTAGCACTTCCTTAGTTTCATGGTTGGGATAGCCAACCCATCTCCCTGGCCACCTCCCCTTTTCTTCCCACTTGAACTTCTGATCTTTGTTGGCTTTCTATGTTCAGTTTGCTTATGGATTGACAAAGTTTGTACATGCGTGTCATTTCTCTGTACCCACCTCCCCTTTGGGCGAGTGAGCCTGTGTTCGAGGAATCCACCCTTCGTATTCACCTAAAAGTTGTTTATTATTGGTGGCCTCTCCAATTCACATATCTCCACCCTCTACTGCAACCAACTCCCATTCTAGACTCTCTTTGTTCTCCCACTCCCATGTTGCAATGCATTTGTTATGTCAACATGTGCATACTTCCCACCATGCCTCACATTGGTTCTAGCTAGACTAAAGGGGGGAAGAACCGATGTAGTGGTCACCCCCAAACACATGCACAAATGGATGTTGGAAAAGCGATGGCTTATTGGGAGTGTGAACTTTAAGAAGAAAGAAATGAAATCAAAATATAAAATCTGAAGCCAAGGTAGAAATACAATTTATTCACATTGAAGAAATTGAAATAATGTGGTGGATCTCTAACATGTGCACCAACAATGGGAGATATAACATGTATCTTCAAATAGTTGACCTTTATTGGCAGATGAGAACGGTCATGGAAAAAGTGTTGTTGGAAAGAAGTTAGGCCTATCAGGAAACCCTACCATGTATTGATGCTTTCCAACTACAAGTAAAAAAGTTGGACACCAAGGTCTCCTAGCTGGAAAATAATATAGCCAACATAGAATTTCCCTATTCTGAAGTAGAAGGAGAGAATTTAGTGGTAGCACAAGTGAACTCAGCCTCAATGTAACATGTTAAGAATTCATTTTTTTTCTTTTTCTTTCAATAAGCAATGAATTTGCTAATCAATTTGATCATATATATAGGCTAAGTAGTCACAATCTAGTTAATCCGAAGCTTATGGTTTTTCTTTATTTTGTCTTTTTTGAAAATGCAATTAAATGGATGAGGCAATGCAATTGAGCTATTGTTTTGGTTTTCCCAATGACAATGTAGTAAACAAAAATATGTATTTTTTGTTTAGAAGAAATACTTTTTTTTGTAAGTTGAGATTCTATTTCTTTATCATAATAGTACACAAATTCTTAATATGTTATCTATTTTTGGCCTACCACTAGGGAAACCAGACTAGAGACATAATACCTATTTTTCCAGCTTAGTGTAAAATAGAACTAGGAGCAACAACATGAAACTTAAAAAGATATGAGCTATCCCATTAGTGGGAAAACCAACTACTAGCATATAGACCAATATAGAGTGTGACAACAAGACAACAAAAATAAGATGGTTGTCCCATAGTTGGGATAAATCAACCAAGCTAGCTGATACTGTAAGAACATGAGAAGTAAACATCATATATATAGCTCAAAATAAAAGAAAATTGATAGCCATGTAGATAAAGAAGTATCTAGGTCAATAGAATGGTTAACATCCTTGCTCCAAGGATTTGTTGTTAGGATTGGAGGTGATCACATTTCTAGATGAGTGAGGCAACCTTCTATGTCCATCAACAATAGTTTCAAAATTTTCAACATGTGTAAGATATTGGCTCGTGCTTCTCATTTGTTGACCAACAATTTTCCTAGGAGTAGCTTGATGTGATAGTACAAGAACATCATGTATAGATAATAATTTTGTTTGCCTCTAGTAATCCTCATGTTAGAGATTTAGGCTGTAAGGCCATCCATCACCTCAAAATCTAAAATTCATTATCTCCCATGCCGAAACTCATCCTTAATTTCATTAATCTCAGACTAAATTTTTAGGGCAACATGGGCTTGATAATGTTTCATAGAGGATTCAACTTGAAGATGAGAACATGAACCCCTCATGTTACATCGTCCACCGCCTTCGTGTTGACACTTGGTTCTTTGGCGGGCCAGCTTGTTGAAGGCAAAGAGAAGCAAGTAGGGAAGAGGCATTGTAGGGCCAAGGGATTGGTGAGACACAAGCTAAAAAAATCAAACCCTTCCCGTAAGATGAAGGCCAAATCAAAGAGCATTGCGGAGAGACTTGGGATGCGTGCTACTATAGATGAAGGCGATAAAAATCTAGAGTAATATAGTTAGGTGAGGACCAATGCAAGGAGACGTTAAAACCAAAAGACATGGTTGGTGAAGGAAACAACTAGCAGGATAATGCGAGATGAGAATAGAAAGCAATACCACCAACAACGAGATGGAGATTACCTCTAAGGATCTGGAGGGTCAGATCACACACACAAAATCAATGTGGAGGGACATGTAGTTTGGTGGTTGAGTTACCTTAGACTTCATTTACTATAACAGTGGCCAAGGTGGCAAGTTGGAGGAGGCTATGGCCCGTGGTTCTAGCACACAAATAAACCTCATGTCTTAAGATGTCGTTGGACACCCCATCAGGGATTGTTTAGACAAAATTTGATATGAATGCCTAACTTGAAAAAAAAATCAATCTTTCATTTTTTTAATAAAAAATTGACAAATATTTTTTTAAAGCAAGTAATTTCATGTTACTCATATAAATTTAAGTTTAAAATGATGATATTGATACTAAGTAAAATTTCATATACTGCTCTCTCTTTTTTAACAATAGTTAGATAAAAGGTGGATTAATTACAAATCCAAGTAAATATGGTAATATATATCATTAATTATAATAATTTATAAATATAAATAATATAATATAATTATAATATATATATATAACTAATATACTATTGATGCTTATCAAGAAACATCCAACTCTTAATGGTGCGATTGTTTAGACATCTTTTCTTAAAACATTATCAAATAAGTGTTGTATGGCAATATAGTCTCTACCTAGAAGGTAAAAAAAATATAATAAATACTCAAACTTAATATGATTAAGTACACTTTGTTAAGAGATAATTATTTGCTTATTATTGACGAGATTTAAATATTATGAAAAATCAAGTTCATATGCATAATTATCAACTATAAATTAGATATTGACCCAATTGTGTAATTGGATGTATTCATACGATTTCATATATATATTATCTATTAATATTGTACAACTAAAAAGAAATTATATATATACATACACACATTAATATATATAATCATTGTAATAATCTTCACAAAATTATTAGCTTTAAAGGAAAAACAAATTGAAATATTTTTTCAATTTTAAATAAGTATAACCAATTAAAATTTGATTTATCATAGCTATGCCAATACATATTACTATAAATATTGTGAACTAGAAAGAAGTAATATAATATAACATAAACAATATTAATGATGTTATGAAAACCATAAATTTTAAGGGGAAAAAACAATTGAAAAAACTTATTATATATATTAATATTATTTAATATATATATATATATATATATATATAATATAATGCTTTTATTGTCTTCTAATTTTGAACTTTTTGTTTTTTTCATTTGTTTTTTCCTATTACAAATTCAAAAAATTACTAATTTAATATTAGCATATATTTATTTATAAATTCTAGTTAATATAATATTAGAATAATTTTTTCCCTAAGGGATCACATCTTGTCAACCCCATATTAGCAGAGTCAAACCCTAAGGGTGTCAAAGAGAATTGACCCCATGACCTCCCACCAGCGAGGTACTTTAGCAATGTAACCTCGACCAATTAAGCTAACTCTTAGAGCTTAAAAAGAAAGTTAAACATTACATCCACGTAATATTTGCACTAGGTAAATCCACCTGAAGGGATCACTTTTTGATGTCTCAACCATGGAGCTTGACCCTAAGAGTGCCGAGAGAATTGAACCCGTGACCTCTCTATAGAAGAATTGCTTTAAGGATGGAGACTTGACCAATTGAGCTAATCCTCAAGGACTTTTAGATGGGGTTCAATGTACCAATCTAGTATTAGCTAAGTATCACCGAGGAATCAAGGTAGATAATCACATTCCAAACAAACGTGTCATAGCATGAGATTTGAACCTGGGTGGGGAGGAAGACACCAAACTGTCCCCACCACAAGACCTACACTCACTTGAATTTAAAAAATAATAGATTTCCCTTTTCCTGCTTAATTCCAAGAAGAGGTACATAGTACAACATATTTATGGATAATCCACATATTTTAGGATAACAATACATAGTCATGTTAATGAGACTTGAACCTAGGTGGGGAGGTTATTGTTAAACCCTCCCAACCACCTGAGATACACTCAATTGACATATAATATTGGAATAATAGTTAATATTATAATATATTGATTATTAGTCAATACTATAATTATAAATATATATATAATATATATATATATTATATAATATATAGATATATATATATATATATGCTAAAATAATTTCATAGTTTATAACTAATGTTACATAATTATTTTATACATAATACTAGTGCTATATATAATATATTAATCTATATAATAAATTAATAAATATATCACACACACACACACAATAATATAATCCATTATATTAGAATATGTTATAAATTGGTTATTTATAAAATTTTTTTTTTCCTCTAAGAAATATACTTGTTGAAAATTTTTATACAGGCATATTCATAAAGTTTATCCAAAAAAAAATGGATCTCACGACTTCAACTAAAAATAATATATGAAAAAAAATAACAAAACAAACCATAGAGGTCTAAGCCTTCAGATTTGAAACTACATGGCCGTTATCTCATGGCCATCCACAAATTCATAGATATCAAGTTTGTGTGGGTAACACCACACAACTTCCTTGTATAGTTGGTCAACCTTCATATTGAGTTCCTTGTAGATATGTTTGCATGTGAACCATTCCAGTGAATACATTTCATATTTTAAGTTTTGTAAAATATGCTCAAGAGAGGGCACAATAATGTCGATGCAATCACATATCCAATCCACCACTAATTTTGAGTCTCTAAAGATTTGAAGCTTTTTTATATTCTTGAAATTTGCAACATATATTAGTGTCAAAGGTGCTATAAAATCTGCTTTTTTATTTGATCCCCTACTAGGGGAGTGCTCGATTTTCATATAATGATGTTTATTTATGTATAAAACTACTCCAACTTTGTAGATGCGGGGGTTTCCTTCGCTGGAACCATCAAAGAATCCCCACAAAATTTGCTGATCAATGGTTTCCATGACTAGCATTGTAGTTTTTTTTTTTTTTAATGGTTTGCAGGTGGAATTAGTAATCTCCATAACAAACTTGGCTGGTATCACTTTTCCTTGGAAAATAGCTAAGTTTCGGGCCAACCAAACATAATGAACAAAAGAAGCAGGGAAATTTGGGAACTTGCTCACATATTAAATTGAGACCCAATCTAGGAGGAACCCACTCAGAGTATTCTTATCCCAAGAAGCAACAAACGAAGTAAAAGTGGATTTTTCCAATGACTATACCTGGACAAAGAAAGGGCATGTAATAAATAAGTCTTATATACATTCCTCCTCAGATCTATAGAGAGAATACTTTCTAGGTTCAACCCATCCCTTCTTCATTCCATTGTCCCATGTAAGAAATTTATTGTGGAGATACGTCCATAAGGCCAACTTACAATTTAATGAACCATCTTGTTTTCAAAGATATTTCTACCACCAATAATTTTCACCATTGAAAGAGGCTTCAACTTGTACATGGTATCCTAACTTTACTGTAAACTCTTCGTAAATTGGATTTGTTGACCAAATTAAGCGATCTCCATCTTCATCGGATAGAAAATTCATGAATGAGATAAGTATAAAAACATATAAGTTCCATTCCCAAGATTCCCTCTTCAAGTGTCCTAAGTCCATAACTGATTTCCAACAACGTCTATCCCATTCTTGGGCTTGTTGAGCACAAGCTTCTGCTAAGGAAAAAACACCAACTTTGCGAAGAGAAGCCATAGTGCCTTGTGAGAGTGCAATTCTCTCTAGCACTTTCCCATGGTTCTAGTGCTACTCTAATATTTTTCTCGTTCCCAATCTCCATGCTATCCAACTCCAATAATTGGAAATGCATTAGCCAATGCCTTACAAACAATGGATGAGTTTGAAACATACTTCCTTTGATCCTAGATCCAATCGATTATTGATTTTATAACAAAATATTTGTCCCTCATGGTCTACCCCATAGGGATTTGTTGTTTAGAAGACACCATAAAATTTTTGTTGCTAGATACTAGCTAAAAAAATCTATATTTTGCAAGTGATAATCTCCTAAAACTCTAGTGTTTTCAATGGATGCCCATTTGACCAAAGGGATACCTTTTTAAGATCTTCGTCGACCAATAAGAATTAAAATTTGAGTTTGAAAATTTTCTGAATGATACTCTTTGGGATAGAAAAAATTGAGGTCCAACAAAGTAGGATGCTTTCAAGCACTGATTTAACTAGGACTAATCAACCTCCCCTATATTATAGAAGTCCGTTCACCTAGATTTATATTTTGGGCTAAATCCAATCCGCTACCTTGTGTGCATTAGGCTTAAGGAAGAATCCCAAACATTTGAGGCCTTCTTGCAAATATTTATTATGAAAAGAGAATTATTGATCAAGAAATATCTTAATAGGAGCATAAAGATTACATGAAGTAGTAGTA